>SRLM01000195.1:908268-936061 GCA_015708895.1 Populus ilicifolia | reverse complement strand
TATATATATATATATATATATATAAAGGGTGGCGCCTATTTTCCATGTAAGGAATGTCCTTAGACTGCACTTTCATTCCTTAAAATACTTGCGCCATGAAATACAAGAAGGAAAAAAGAATAGTACTTAGGAAGAAGAAGTATCCTTATCTATCTATTTATTTCACAGTTTTCACCTTACTTACAGGAAAATCCATTAATAGACATTTACTGTATGTGCTCACAGAGTAACAGAACTGTACGATCCTCCTTGCTGAAGCTTTGAAAGCCTGACTACTTTCCATGGGAAACACTCCAAACTAAACTCTCCCAATGTAATTGTCAAAAAACCCACCATTTGCAGTTACTTCCACCCTTGGGGTCATAGGGTCCCAGCCAGTGTAGCCTGTTTCTGTGTCATTTTACTCACTGTTTCCCCTGCCTTCTTGAAACTGTGTATCTGCTACATACCTGTCATTTATGGCGCCTATGAACACGTGAACTTGCTTGTGAGACGATATCGATTCGGACTGATGTCATCGTGACCATATATATTGCTAGAGAGACCCAAAAGTTGCAGCAGCTCTTCCGTTCGTAATATGTATTGTTAGAGAGACCCAAAAGTCAGGTACAGGCAACAAGACGAATATACTGAAATAAGATATATTCGCATTGTTTTTTTTTTTAAAAAAAAAAACGCTTAATTTATAGTCTGATGGTTGTGACTTTGTAATTTTTTATTTTGAATTATAATTCAAATGTTATTTTTATAAATAATCTAATGACAATATTGAGTCAAGTTACAGGTATATTTGATAAAAAAATAAGAGTTTTTTAAAAAGAAAGAAAAAGAAAAGAGGTGATATAAATGAGAATTAATAAGTTAAATAAAATAAAAGAAGATAAATATTTTAACTTCTTACTAGAGAGAAATTCGATTTTATAAATATTTGTAGTTTGAGTTAAAAAAAATCAATCAATTAAAATCATACGGAAAGGAAATAGTATCTTATCCTGTTCATTGAAAAAAACGAGTATTGAGCTGTAAAGACCCCAGCAGTTTTTCTCCTCTACTCTATCCTAAGAGTTTTTTTTATTCCATATGTATAAATATATATATATATATATATGCTTCCAGTGATAGTGATAGATTCATTGCTGACAACATTATTTCTCATTTTATTTTTCGTAGATAATATCAAATGTTGATTTGATGGGTTTTTTTTCCAGTTTATCTAATATTTTTACTCATTTTGATAGTTTTTATTTTATTTATTTGCTTGTGTTGTTTTTATTCTCTTGATGGTGAATTTCTATGTTGTAGTGAATATATGTTTAAAGTTTTAATGGTTTAAAGTCTAAATTTTCTGGACAAAAATGAATATCCAAGTAGATTTTTCAAGATATCAAAGCCGCTGGTTGAGTTGTTAAATAGCCTGTACAACAATTTTGCTAGGATATGTTAGTTATATATCTACTCAAATCAAACAAGATTTGATAGATGAAAAACAACCAGGTGTAGTTAAATGCGCTCTAACCCAACTCAAAAAAACTGTGGATTGGAGAAAGACCGCTAGTTTTTACATTTACATCAAATGTGAAAATAAAAGGTGTAAGATCATCATATCACAGATAGTGGTAGTTGTATTAGATCAAATTTTGTTTTTACTTGTATATAATCTATTCTGTACATTTTTTGAAGTTTATATAATGATATTCAAGCCATTTTGTACGTATTAATATTGATATAATTCATATTGGCTTCGATTCGATATGTAGAAACCTCTCTCTCTTCTCTTATCAATGAAAATCTCTATTTTTGAAAAGAGAGAAATAAAGAAAGAACGAACGCTCGTGGTATATAAACATGCGAAATCTTCGTTAATTTTGAATAAAATGCTACTTCAGGAGCTTTTTCCTTCTTTGGCTGAAAATGATCAAATGTTTATTCAAGGGAGAATGGTAAACAGAATAACCAACCAGTGGGAGAGCTACGAGGCCATCACAAACTCCCAAAAAAAAGCTAAAGCAGAGGAGCCAAAGACTGTAGAAACAGATGGCAAACATAAACAAAAACACATGAAAAAAAAAAAGAACCGAAACGATGAAAGTAGTAAAAAGCCAACGATGACATGATACAAGCAGCAAGCTCAAGTCTAGCCCACCGCGATCTGCAATTTGCAGTGAAGCAGCGACAGTCCAGTAGAAAGAGCAAAGCAACAAATATAATAAAAGTAATAAAACCGAGCGGTGAACACAGGAAATAGAGGCCCTTCAAGGACTAAATTCAAGACATGGCTTGCACGGGACCTCGTAAATGGGGAGCTATTTGCAAACTCTTGAATCTGCAGAGGGACCATGTTGTATGTACACGTGTATACGTGTTCTCGTAGAAAAGCTCTTGGTCTCAAACTTGTCAAACAGCAAGCGGAACCAGGTTGCGGAAACATGGCGTGTAAAAATATTGCTGTATATTTGCTCTCATCATTCAAATCTTTACCTCTGGTAATTCCAAAATAGAAACTCTCTGCTTTTCTTCTTTTGATCTCATCTGCCGTCTGCATCTGCCGTTCCATTCCCACGTGTGCCCTTGTTTTCTCGTGTGGAAGGATATTCCCACATGTGCCCTTGTTTTCTCGTGTGGAAGGATACGCGCGCGCGCGCGGGGTATATGGTCAGTGTTTGCATGGGCCTCTGTATCTTCAATTATTGTCCCTGACCTGCCTCGTTACAAACTTAGGATGCCTCTCCTGCGCTGGTTTCCATGTCCTTGCATTCATCTAAATCCCCAACACTCTCACCCACAGAGCGTGCAGTCACGAGACCCTGGTAGGAAGAGAAGAAGAATTCAACGTGTATGTATGTATGTATATGGACCTCTCTCACATTCGTATTTCAAAATCAAAACTTGAAAGGTTAATAGATGATCTTGTTGGTTATTTCCATTTTGTTAACCCAACTCCTCATAGGGTGAACCTTACATCCACTCTCGTACAACTTCAGGTCAGATGTTAAGTTTGACTAAAATTGTCCCCTGTATGCATCTTAAAGTCTGTGTGTATCCTGGGAAATTTTGTTTCTTAAAAGTGTTTTTATTTTAAAATAATATTGTTTTATTTCTAATATGAAAAAGTCAGAATAAAAAAATATTAAAATATCAATTTAAAAATAAAAAATATAGATAAATTACAATAAAACATAGCAATGCAGGTACAAGAGATTAAGAATAATATAAATTATACCTTGAAAATTTATTTAATAATTTAAATATTTAGATTAAGATAGTTTTTTAATGTATTATTAAAGTTTTGATAACTATAATCATAAATTTAAATTTTATTATTTTTATTTATTTAATAGAAATTTAACATAAAATAATATAAATATACCCGTCCATTCCACACATAAACCAAGGCAGACTTTTTTCTTTTAGTAACCACAAACGTTGGGTTTAATTATCTTCCTAGAAAATTCTAATAATACTCAAATCAGAAGTTCCTCGGCAAACTGTATTTTATTTATTGATCAAAAAATTACTGTGAGAAGGGGGGGGATTTCCGTGGCCAATTAGAAAAGGTGTCATGATTAACAAAAAAGATACGGGAGCATTAATTAGTGGCCAGTTAATTATTTCAATATAGAAGGGTTTGATAGGCTGAAAAGACTTAATCACTTTCACGGGTGACCAATTAAATCACTAGGTAAATAAAGTCATTTTTGTTAAATTTTCAATGGTTATGGACCAATTGTAATGACGTGGATAGCTTTAAGTAAATCCAGGGGCTTGACTTGGATGGAAGGTTCAGAGTGCACTCTTCCTTGATGTTCCTGCGACCATTTGCATAAACGAGCATAAATGGTGAGGGCTGGATTGGCAAAATCAAAATAGAAGAGGGACTAACCAAAGAAATACGCGTTTTGTAGTGAAACTGCATTCCAAGCACTGCATCAGGGAACCGTACAGTAGTCCTTTAAAACTGTCAACACCACTTGAAAAGGACAAGGGTTAATTAATTGAAGTTTTACTCAACGAATACATATTTTCATTATTTTTTCTGGCAAAAGATAGAAGGACCTGATTGATAAATGGACAAAATACAAGGAGTTGATCTATAGAAAACAAAGTTTTGGGAAGAAATCATTCAATTATATAAACTTGGGTGGAACAACTGAAATTAGCCGTGCATTGATATTCAAAATTCTGTGGAATTACGTTACAAATGGGTAATCACAACTTTCATGGATTCCAAATGTCGTGTGGTTTGAAATTAATTTTGAATGGAAGGGATGCAAAAGCTTCGAGCGAAATAAATCTGATAAGATACTTTCAAAAGCAGATGGATACAAAAAATAAACTATTTTTGTTAATCAACCTCTTTAAAATAAAAAAAATATGTTAAGCGTTAGTGACTTCTTTTAATAAAACAATAAATTAAATAAAGATTAACTTAATATAACTCGGTTAAATTATTAAAATGAAGAATATTTTATGAGCTGGAACATGATAAAATTAAGCAACGTCTCTTTTAGTTTCTTGTTAGTATATAATCAACATATATATACAGATCTTTTCTAACAGAAGAAACATGCTTATGATAAGCCCTTGCAATTGTGCATGCAAGTATTGATTAAAATACAAAACGCTCGATAATCAATGTAGATGCGCGCGGGGGTGATCATGGACTTGTAATTTCAGACGAAAACATATATAATACAAGCTATATGTAATTCAAACTCAACTGATCATGGAAGATAAAAATGATGATAAAACCCAGACAGACACCTTCACTAAAATAATTAGGGATGTGGTTTCTAATATCATGCACAATACGAAGAAAAGGTTTGAATGGACGGCGTCAAAATGGAGAGGTGCTCGTGACATGACGTGAAACTTTAGATGAAAATGTTGTCGGTTTAACGGACCAAGAAGCAAAAAATGTTGGAAGAAGCTGTTGGCAGCATCCTATGTTCGGATACGAATGGGAGAGAGGTTTGCTGTCGAGAAGGGGACTTGTTCCCTCAAGTCCCCGAGGTCATGTGATGGAGTTTGTTATCATTGTGTTGAACATGAAAGAAAGAAACATGTTTTGAGAATGACCCTAATTGTAAGATACAAGATAGCTGGCCTAATCAGATCTCCAAAATGCACGAAATTATAAAGGAGTTGCAGAGGTGTGTGGCATAAATGGGGCATGGCCCACCGTATAAATAGTAGGGCTTTTCCATGAGATTCTGTTGGGGATGTTCCCTTGGAACTACATGGGAAGGGATGTAAGGTTGTGCCTTTGTCGCTTTTGGGTACCCCATAACCCTCAAGAACAAGACGCAAATCGTGGATTTCAAAGGCAAAAGCATTGGTCCTTGAAGCTCAAAACAAGGAAAAAAGAAAAGGAAAATACCATGCACAGGCAATTAAACATCATATGTTATGGCCTCCCCTCCCCTCGCATGTTGGATATCAGGTATGAGAATCAGCTAACCCTGTCCCGAGGCCTAACAGCAACTATAAGTCGCCTTGCCCATTACCATGTGAGATGTGGCTTTTATGCCGGGCTTTAACTAGGACCGGTTCTTCGGGAGCTGTTTGTGAGGCTTGAACAAGTATAATCAAATCTGTGTAGATACATTTTGGGATGTATATAGATAATTTTGGTACCTAAAAAAATATCAAATCAATGTATTTTCACAAGAAATGTATTTTGGTAAAGCGACAATACATTACATCACACAAACAAACACAGAAGACATAAATTAATGTTTCTAGGTAAGTTAAGAAACAATAGAAGAAGAAAATAGGCTTAGCACTAGTTCTGCTTGCGGTTGAACCTATTAGCATATGCAATAACGACTTTTCCCTGCTCAAGGAATTGTTCTTACTGGTGTGATTGTGTAATGGCTGGAAGTGATCCTTTCTTTTAGAGATCAGAGGAGGAAATATCCATGCTTACTGATGATATCTTTGCACTCGTCTGTGCTCCTACATTGGTGATTCTTGTTTTGAGAAAAATTCTGCGTGAAGTCAAGAACAGAGGGCAGAGCGGAGTCCAGAGCTGGCCTAAGAATAATCAAGCGCCATCTCGACGTACTGAATTACTGCACCAATCAACCGCATCAATCAATCAAAAGAGTCTTCTGTCCCACGTCAATCCCGACTCCACATAAATGTCATGGATGTTGGTATAATTATATTGCATTTGCTCTTGCCGTTAGTAATCGTTTTCTGAAAGTAGTGTCCTGAGTTAATTGTAACCTACTATTTATTAAAATTACTTAATTAATCTTTTCGTCTTAAAAATAATTTGATAGTTTTTTATTAGTATTTACTGTCTTTGATTGTATAGTGTTTTATTCTAAAAATGTGTTTTTTTCTTATATATTTTTTTTCATCTATCTACTTTTTGTTTTTTCTTTTCTATTTATTGAAATAAAAAATCAAAATAAATTATACAAAAACTTCAAATAGATAAAAAAAGTCATAAAATAATTTAAAACCACGGAGATTAAAGGTTTCTTTGTTTTTGAGTTTTAAAAGCATTTAAAAAAATTAAAAAAATTTATTTTTTTATTTTTTTTAAATTAATATATTTTTAGTGTTTTTAAATTATTTTGATATAGTGATATTAAAAACATTTTTTAAAAAATAAAAAAATATTATTAATATATATTTTAGCATAAAAAATTAGTTGAAAAAACAATCAAAAACTGTGAAACTCTAAATACAAGGTTTTTATTATATATATATATATATATATGTAAAGGATTGAAAGAACTACTCTTACTTTTCTTTGTCAGGTACAGCAAGGGACGAAGTAGCTAGTGCGTGCGCTTACAAGGCATCTCCGATAGCTTAAAGGGCCTAGAAAAACAATGTCATTGACCAGCTCCTCAACTTGTTTTTTACATTGTAGCTAGTCTCAGTCATCCGGTATTTCTAATGCCACTAGACTTGAGAAAGTGCTTATCAACATCCCTATTGCAGCTAACAGCGAGAGTGCTTGTTAACATCGGACACCTTGTAATTTGTATAAGCAAATATATACACAATAAACTGTACCAGCCATAAAATATAAATTGTCTGGGCTTTCTTTTTACTGGATAGCAAAGATATTTTTTGAGCAGCTTGCATGTTAATTAATCTTTAAATGACAAGTCCACCTTCATGATTTTTTTATATATTTTAAAAACCAAACACAGTAACTCTATACATGATATTGGTCGAATTTAAAGTTAAACAAGCCAAAAAATTATCTCAATGAGACTAAATTGAAGCTTGATTAAGCTGGTTTGCATGGTTTAAAACATGTCAATTGTGAGATTATAGTTATTTTTTTATAGTATCATGACAGTGACAGTTTCCAATATTATTTAAAAAAAAAACTGAAGTAATAAAGAGCAGGGGTTGCAGTACAAGTGACCGCAGTTAGCTATGCTGCTAGAGACCTAGCTATAAAGAAAACTGAAGTCAGCAGAAAAAAGGCTGCCGTGTGGAGAGGGTGGTTCTTGGACTGAGTTTTACATGAATTACCCAGACGCCGTATGGACCTAAGAGACTTATTGTGCCACTAATAGATATTAAAGTAAAAGGAGTTAGACTGTCATAATAATAAGGCTTCATAGTCAGTGATCAGTAGTAACGCAATTGCTGATACACAGAAACGATCAGGACCCACAAAAGGCCTTTCAGAAAGGGATGACTTTCTTTGAACAAAGCTCAGACTTCATATGGTAAATGAATCTGGTTTCCCCACTCTGTTCCTCGATCTGCAAGATGTCAACTGCACATAGCAAATGGATGGTAAGGATGAACTGTTGAAGAGAGTGAAATAGGAGTCCCCATTTCTCTCGCATTCATGAAACTCTTTGACAGACAAGGAGGGCTGAGAACGACACACTAGTTTATCTCCTCCCTGCGTTGAAGGTCCTGACTTCGATAGTACTCCTGGGACTCCCAGGTAAAAATATGGTCAGAACGACATTGAAGGGGGGGGGGGAAAGGCAAGGCCCTTAGCCTTAGGGGCATGCCAGTTAATTTTTTTTTATTAACATAAATATTCATGTTAATTTATAGATATTTCAATTAATTTTATAAATTTTAAAATTAATAACCATATAAATTTCTATCATATTAGCAACCACAATTTGAGATCATAAAAAAAAAAAACCGCTTGATACTAACCATCTACAATATGGCTACAACCCAGGCAATATTCATCTTGTTTATGGGAGAAATTAACTGTGCATGCCACGGGGGGTGAGTGACAGGTGAAAAGGAGAGTGAGAGATAGAAAGGACAAAGTTGTTGATTTTCTAAGAGATTTTCTTGCATTGATTGGGGAATAGACACTGCTTTACTCACGTAGAGGAACTGTCTGTCCTGATCCTGATCATCAATTTATTTAATAGCAATAGTTTCTTGTTCCTCCAGAACAAGTGATTGTACTGTCCACGTGCGTAGACCCCTTGTTTGCTGTTACTTGTATAACATCGCAGGCCCAACGCTTCCTGCTCCGTTTGCAACTTCTTCTTTTTTTAATCAAATTAGCACATCAAATATATATATATATATAAACATAGCATAACAATAATACTAATAATAATAATTTTGTTTGAAAAATATTTAGTAAAATAGAACATTTTTATTTTATTATACTTCTAAAACATAACAAGATAAAAAATTTGATCATCTAGCTCGACGAGTAATTTGATTTGATTCAGTTGTATTAATTAATTGATCGTTTAATATTAAAATTTTTTAAATATATTTTATGAGCCACAATATTATTTTTTCAACAAGTATACTAAAAATACACTACAATTAAAATATTAAAAAATTATTAATTATAAAGTAGATGCAAACTGTTTTTTAATATCAATAATACAGTCAAACTTCTAATAGTAGATAATTTTAAATAAGTAGGTATGAATTTACTATAACTAGATAAAATTATACCCAAAATGAATTATATGAATATCCTAACATGTACATTCATATATACATTCATGTACTAGCGTGACGAGTCTAGATTCAAAAGAGATCTAGTCGAGTCCAACAAAAAAATATATAAAAAATAATTATTTTTAATTTAATTACTGAATAATATTAAAATTTTGTAAGAATTTTTAAAGATTATTTTCTTCATACTAGTTATTATATAATCGTAAAGTTTTTAAATATAAAAAAATCTCATTGAGGCATGATAGTTAGGATGATTTTAAAATTTTTCTTATTAATTCTAGAATTAATCGAAATATTTTACTAACCATGATGAGCTAGTACTAACCATGTTGAACTAGTATACTGGCTAAGTCAGACAATTAATTTTTTACATCGTTGTACTTTTAAAATAAGGCAAGATAAAAACATGCTATTTAATGAAAAAAAATCAAACGATTTTTTTCCGTGAAATTTCACGTTTATTGTGTTATTTACCGTGCTAATTGACTAATTTGTCCCCTTCAGCACACCTGTATATCATATCCTGTATTATATAAATAAAGAAAACTAATATTAATCAATAGAAGGTATATTTAGAGAGATAATTTTATTATATGCCTATCTTTTCAAAGAGAAAGGCAAAAAGTCTTGCCCACGTGATTTATTTCCGAGGCTGTCCTAGCTCTAATTAAGAAAGAGCTTTGACCAGCTTAATTTCATGCTGCTACGTACCAAAATTCTGACTCCCTCGGCGCAACTGAGAAAATTAAATATTTACAATCAATCCAGATAACTGGCTTCTGGCTAGATCCATTAAGACGACCCCTTGATATTAATTAGGGTCGTGAAGTCTAAACATCAAATGGTACGGACCTGTTTCCCTGTCTTGAGGCCATGGTCTCGTCTTTTTTAGCCCCTGTTTTTTTCAGTGATGATACTAAGAATTTTGTAAATGAAAAAAATATCCATTAAGCTACGCAAAGTTACACAGCGTCGTTATCTCTTATTCCTTGTGCATGGTATGAACCGTTTACATTACAATTATTTTAGCCTAAAATATAAATGGTTAAAGCCTAGCTAGTGATGTTATGAACAAATCCAAAATCCTAAACATCAAAATGCCCGACCCCACATTTCACGTATTTGGTAAGAAAACACCAGTCTTGAGGCAGACACGGACCAGATGCGGGAAACTCTTCAACACGATGCCTCATGTGAATCCAGGGACATTAATGAGGCAAGCAAGGAAGTTCTTCCCCTAGAAAAAGACTCCCGACAATTTTCAAGCTGAAGAAGAGACCACGCTAGGATCTGCTATATCCATATCAACACATGAATATGGCCCCTTGGCCCAAGTCGGGGTGCTACCTGGTCCACCAAGGCATGACCTCAAGTTTGGAAGCTCGAAAAGAAAACAACATGGCGAGTGGATTAAACGAAGGTGGAAAACCTTTGTAGTTTGTACTGGAACAAAATTCAATTATTCAATTAGTTTATGCAATGAAATGAGATATTTATAGTTCTCTGTATGTCCAAACACAGTGGACCATTTTTCACTGCCAAACATCCTGAAGGAATTCCAGCCCCTTGTCTAATACCTTGTTATCACATGATGAAGAAATATATCAGAACCTACAGATGAAATTGCAAGCAGCAGCTTTCTGCCACATTGCATCCAAAGCAGTCAGTTGCTTAAACACCCTTCGCGGTGCTTCATTGCAAAAGTTTGGTAAATTCACAAGGCTTCCTCCGTATGTTTATCCTTTCCACCTCTATTGGCTAGCCCATGTTGGGATATAGCTTATAGGTAACCTTTTTCATCTTGGCTAACATGCATCCACTGGAACTGTATTCATAGACAGGGTATTTGCTTACTTTAAGATAACTGTGCAGCTTTATCAGTCACCTGTAGTGCGATCGATGTCCCCATGCTGTCATGCATAAGCTACTCCCTCAACCATCCAATTACCGAGGATGGATATCAAGATTTTGAGCCTGTATTCAAACTGAATAGAACTTCAGCAATGCTCCCAGTATTTAGGTCCCACAACATATTAACACTTGATCAGGAAGGAAGAGGAGGCCTGCCAAGCACAGAATAAGTTATTCTCCTTTATTTTCATCTTTGCACCTGCTCAAACATAATTGAGTAAGACTTGACAATATAAGATTCTCTTTGGATAAAAGAGAACAAGTTTTTCAAGGATACCAAGAGATACGAAAACAAATTTTCGTGGATGCCAAGATGTGGGTCAATGTTTACATAATAAGACGATCGATATAGAGTTCATGTATAGTGATTGCCCAGAGAGAAATAGAAGAATAACAAGGACAGAATTTCTACAGAAAACCATGTGACTTTAAACTGCTGCAATGCAGAGGCCCCACCAACAAGGCACAGTGTCCAAGATATGCCATTCTTGGCATCCATTGAACAGCCTGTAAAGCAATTTCAAAACACCAGATGATTATGACGGCAATCAGTTAATCTTTCTGAACCTTAATTACTTCTTACCAACTACATGAAATGGTGCAGTAGGTCAAAACAAAGGATCGTTAGTCAAAGAAATTCAGTGTCAAATACTTATTCATGTCAAATAGCAATAATGTTTGAACCAAATGCAGCAGCGCCATAATTCCCAGTTTTCTATTTGTGATCTCTTACAGAAGGCTCAGAAATTGAATAAAGAGACTAAATGGTTAGCAACAGGGATCAAGACCATAAAAGCCAGAATTATGTAAATCCAAGAGCAATAGGGAACAGAATAGGACACTGGACGTGGTTTAATACCTTCAAAGTCTTCACCAAAGCAACATAAGTTGGATAGCCGATTGTCTACAGTGAAGATGAATGGAAATCGGCAATGCAGGGATACTTGCAAAGTTCATGCAGACTCCAGTAAGATAAGTAATTAGATTTAACAACACAATCATGCACCATGAACATAACCTTTATTCAATCTTTGGTAACACTTAATCTGTGTTTAGTGCTGCCTGGTCAGCAAGAACCCTAAAATGAGACATTTATAACGCAGGAAAAAGCCACTGTTCAGGACAAATGAAAGATCCAAAATGCAGGAATAGCAGACCATTTATGCTTCAAGTCTCTTTGAGAAATCAAGCTTGATCAGAGATAACTAAAATCCACACCAAATGCTACAATGATGTGCATGCATGTCATATCGCTCGTAATGATGAAAGAATTTATGGAGCTGGATTGATACACACTGAACTAGTTTAATATATATGAACACTTCACCAAATCAGACAATTAGAGTGTATCAGCAACTGCAGGTAATGCCATTAACAGAAGAGATAAGGATATGGGTTGACTACAAAAATGCCCCTTGCCTACTAGCTCATTCTAAATTTTACCACGTCCAATTCAGGGAATCAATTTTGCCCTTAATGTTAACAAATATCTCCAATATGACCCTTCTGTCTGATCTCTGTTAAAAATATTTAACAGAAACATCAAATTATTAGCATGCCATGGATGTTTCATTAGAGGGGAAAAAAGCTGCCAAAAACACCCAAAATACACATTCATCCATAGCAGCTTAATACCAAAGGCGATTTTGGGTATTCTGGCAGGTTTTGTTCCTTCCAATTTCATGAGTTAATGTGAGACGTTAGTAATTTGACTATTTGTTAACTGTTTTTAATAGATAGTGGATGAAAAGGTAACATTGAACCCTCTACTTTTGCTTCGTGAATCAAGTGTGGATCTGCTAATTAGAGAGATAAAAAGAGATCACATTAAGGTCTCTCTAATAAACCAAATCTTTCAACAAAAAATCAAGCAGAAAAAATTATAAGACTTTCGCATGCATCTGTGATATGAATGGGAAATCACTGATCAGTCGAGCTGATAAAATCTTTCAATCCAAAGCTGCATTCTTAGAACTACTACCAAATAACTTTTAACAGAAATTAATAATTTAAGTAGAAGCAAAGCAGGCAGCTGAGGACATCATGGAAACAAAAAGTGAAAAGAAAAACTTAGGGAATTCAAAAGATACTCTGTGCTCCAACTTCCATTTCATCCCTCAGAAAAGGGAAGGGAGAAAGAAAGAACAAATGACTGTATGCTTTATTAAGTGATATAAAACTCAATTTTGATGTTAGAGGGAATCTCAGCTGGCCCTAGGTAGAGAATTCAAGTTTAAGCAGCTCAACCTTGAAGAAAAACTCATTTAACCTAATGGAGCTTGCATGAAAAAGGAACAACTGTGAAGAGAACCATAGAGCTTATTGAATTTTTAGAAGGGGCATGCAATCCCAAACAGAGGAAATGCAAGCCATTGCCTTCTATCACAAGACATGTAGATTAATAGTTCATGCATGCAATTTGATAAGGAAGGCTTAGTCTCCATGAAGTTAGGCATGGATGTTGGGTTGTGATTGGTTATGATGGTTATGGAATTCAGGGTGAAATCGTAGTGAGGATAATGAACACATTCAAGGACATTGATCTGTTGGGGGAGGTAGATGAGGAGTGAAGGGTGCATCCGGGATTGAGTTGTTGCTTCAGTTAAGGAATGGTTAAGGGGGAATCGGGGAGCAGCAGAGATTAGTCATGACTCGTGAGTTAAAAATACAGAACAAAAGTTCAAAAGGGCATCATTGTAAGCACGGAGACTCTCAAATTTAAGTTTGTCATGTTACCATAGAAGTTCTGAGCATGTTGAAAGGTACAACTGAACTATAAGTTCAGAGATTCTGGAGTTTGATATCTAGCAAAACTTAAAAAAATTATGATCGAGTTTCTGCAGGTTGTACTCTTTCATGGAGTTCATTTGTTGGCCTTTTCTCTTAGCAATATGAAAGGGCATTCTTGTATTGCTAAGAGAGGATCTGGAAAGACTTGAATTCTGAACATGTTACAATGGTAAAGCTAGAGTACATCAGCAGAACTTAGTTTTTGCATTCTGGTATTTGCAGAACCGTCTCTGTTCTCCAGCAAGTGGAACATGCTTTAATATGTGTGTTGGAGTTTCTTGAATTTCTATAAGTTCTATACTGATAGCATTCCTAAAAGAAAAAAACTGGATAGAAACACAACATTTCTAGATAGGAGACAGTCAGAAAACTACAACTACCTAGGAAAACTGATGGCTGTGGTATAAGCTATGACCAGCAGGCCACGTATGAATAGCAGGACAATGGTACACTTGTATTTCTTGAATGTTACGACAAAATTGCAGGACTTTCTTACAGACTTGCCTATTCCTCACGTTGTTGTAGGCTTAAAACCAAGGCTTGAAATCCTCCCAACACTAGCAAATTCATTGGTTTTTTTAACTTTTCCTTTCAGAAACAGAAATTGAGAAATAAAATTAATCCTTGGAGTCTCCCAATCTGAGAGATTTAGAGTTCATATCACTGAGATTTATGATGTATAGGATATCAAGTGCCTTTAGAAGGTCCATAAAAGGGCACAAGTAGTGGAAAAAGATTTACACAGTAAAACATCACAAAGTGCTTGGTTTTTGTTAAAGCTTGACTATGTCGCAACACACCAAACCAATGTTAACTACGGGCTTCATTATCAACATCTTGGCTCCTTAATCTGTATGAACGACACTCACACTTGAACCAGAAAGACAATTTTGACATCCCAGCAAAGTTTATGGTGCATGGCTAAGCATAACTTCCTGCTGCATACGTTGTATATATTATTTTTTTTGAATGTTTCTCTTTTAATCTTCAAGTATAACCTATATAATAACTACGCTACAAATTGCATCAAACCTTGTAAACATAAGTCAATTTTCTATGTCCTAAACACAAATTAGGATACGTAATCAACATAAAATCTCAATCAAATCTATAGCAACTTAAAAATTCAGCCTTATCCAGCACAAACTCAAAACATGCCCATATGTAAAACTATCACGATACATCACAAATCCCAGATAATACTCGATCAAAATACCCAGGCAAGCAAGCAAGAAATGAATCAACTTACTGATTATATCCGATCAAGTTAACTCTCCTCAACCATTCTCAGCCGCATTTCAAACAATCTAGCGTTGAATTCCCCGTCATTAACCTTTAACATTCTCGACAATGGCATCTTCAACCCATACTCCACCAACATTCCATGCCTAGGCTTAATCTTCCTCTCCAAACTAAACGAGAAAAATTGCGGAAACTTCTTCAATTCCCCTAAATCCCCCTTCATTTCTCGAACAAAGTATTCAAATTTAGGCTTCATGTTCCTCTCCACACTGAGAGTCAAAATCCCAGGAGCCCTCACAACCATATTTTTAACCTCGACAAACTCAAACCCCAACCCCATCAAAAACTCAATCTTACCCATCAAACTTCTCTCCACGTTATAAACAAGCAACAAAGTAGTTTGATAGTTTAACTTACGTGGACCCACAAAGCCCAACTCTTTTAGAAAAACAAAAGCAGGCCTTAATTGATTAGACACGCTGGAAACTAACAATCTGGGACAGCGATTGATTGACCTGGAGATATCAGGAAATGGGATGTCGACTTCATTTAAGAGGAAATCGAAGGTGGGGTGGAGGTGTAGGTGGGGGTCAGAGGTGAGGAGGCAGGGGTGCATGTCAAGGATGCGGCCAATGGAGGAACGGTGGAAGCCCATGGAGGAGAGGCAGTTTTCAATCGAGAGGAGAGTAGAGAGAGGAGTGGAACGGATGTTTGGGTTTAGAGTGAGAGCTTTTTGAGTGTTTATTTTAAGGTTTGTTAGGTAAGTTAGTTTTTGTCGGAAGAGAAGACCACTGTCTTTTGATGTTGTCGTTGTTATTGTCGTCTTTGCTAGGCAAAGATTTGGGACTGTTGCGTTGTCTTTGAAGAGGGAAGAGAGATGGTATGGTGACTGGCTGCATGTTTGCATTATGAGAGTGTCATTTGAGGAGGGATGGAGATTGCGGTTTGCTGGTGAGAGGAGGGGGGGAGGAGGAGCCGAGGCTAGGAGGGCCATCTTGATGACACTACCCATTCATTTGTTCATGGGGTAGGATTTGATTTCACTTTATTTTATTATTACAATTGGGCTTTTGTATTTCTTCGGATGTTGGATCCTTTTTGTTGACCTTGAAATTGGATTATGGGCTGGCCCATTGCCCAGGTATTTAAATTTGTAAGATAAAAAACAACAAAATAGAAGAGGCTGTTTATTCTGTCGTTAATTCGTTATGTTACTGTACCGCGTTGTGTTACGGTTTGTACTAAACTTTTTCCGATGGGTTAAAAATAATTTTGATACAGTGATATGTTAATTTATCAAATTTATTATTTAATTTTGAGATGTGACAAATTGTGATAAATTAATTCTATATTAAACTTGTAATTTGACTCATGAACTCTGTTAGATGAAATAAATTTATTTTTAAAAAAATTTATTCTTTACCTAATAAGTGATAACAACAATAATTCTTTTTTAAAAAAATTAAATATACGATAAAAAAAAATATCTTAAAAAAAAAATAAATGATGTAATTCAAAAGAAGAAGAAAAAAGATTACACGTGCAAGTATGGTCCAAATTGCTTAGTACATTCAGGCCTTCAAATAAAACCCAGGTGAGTCGGCATTCATACCAAGATCTCAAGTACCATTTTATCTACTCTTACTTGGCTTGCAGTCTTCGATGGTGGCTGAAAAATTATGGGTTGATTTACTGGGTCAGAAATCTATTTTTTCATAACATGAAAAATTAATTTATCAAGCTATAAAAAAATCCAAAAAATAATTTAAGAATACAAGATCAGATTAAATTTTTATTTTTTAATTTAAATATTTTTTTTTCAAAAAATATCAATGTTCAAAACAATTATTATTAAGCTTATTTTGTCTTAAATAAAACTTGTTAACATCAATATCTTTTTAATCCCTGCAATCAATGTTAACAGATGACTTTATCTCTCTTCATTGCAATCCAGTTACTGTTTTTTATTATTATTTCTAAAATCCAGGGGCAACAAAACAAGGAAGATAAATTTTTGGTTAAAATTGATTCTTTAAATATTTCATGGACTTTTGAGGTTGAAAACAACAATGAAATTTGAATCAGTCATGAAATTCCTCCATGTTTTATAATTCGGTCCCTTGTATCTTAATGTGACGTGAATTTGAACAAGTTATACCTTCCAGTGTGCTGGGCGTTTCAGCACAGGTTACAACATTTGCTTCTTCCAGTGTTGTCTACAGTAATCAGCTAAAAAAATAGATTATTTTTTTATGATTAACAGCCATGGCAGCCTAGCAGGAACCACCCTCCCGAGGGATGATCGCAGGTTCACATCGATTTGACTGGGAATGGCTTTATTTTTTTTTGAAGTTGCAGGGATATCCAAATTTCGGGTCCAAAAAACAATTAAATGAATTAAGCAGTGAATTATCTCTGGCTTCAGAGTTTCATAATACAACTCGAAGAATCAAGTAGATGGTTTACACGATATATATTTTTTAATCACTAAAATTACCAATCCACGCGTGCAAGGTCGCCACAAGTAAAACTTATATGAATCTTTTAGTTTTGATATAAAAGATCTCACCATAGAAAAACTGAAAAAATAAATTTATTTTTCATATGAAAAAACGAGTGCGTGGATAGAAGAACTAGAGTTTTATAAAGTTTCATTGACACGAATGTGCTGTGGCGGGGCTTGATAAACCTCCAAGTGTTATGGCGGGGTTTTGACTTTGACTTTGAGAGGCTTGAAATTGAAGAGAGCTGGATTTCTGTTGTAGCCAGGAGTAGCAAAATCTTCAAATAAAATGGCGCCATCTGGCAATCCAAGATCAATTACAGTGACTGCTGCCTTGACTGGGCCATGAATATTACACCTGGCGTTATTGGCACGGGGAGGTACTGAGACATGTGTAGAATGAGAAGTAGAGGAGTTTTTGGCTCTGATGTTACGTGGGCTTTTGTTATGTTATGTTTTGTTTTGTTGGCTTGAAGCTCTCGCGGGGGACCTGCTGATGATCCCGGTTCTCAAGCTTCTTCTGGTGACCGATTTTGGCGCTCACCCGATCATGTCATGCAATCCTATATGCAAGCTAGTTCAGAACCCTTTCTCCCTCTTTCTCTTCGTCCTCTCCTTCTCCCTTCTCTCTCTACATTTCTTGGTTCCCACATTTAAAATTCCTTTCCATCATCCATTTTTTTCTCCTCGTTTGATTTGCTACTTTAGGTAACTTTTTCTTTCTTTTTCCCCAACCCATTCTTTTCTTTTTTTTTTATCCCCTACCACTACTCTTTTTTCTTCACCTGGGANGGGGGGGGGGGGGGGGGGGGGGGGGGCAGATACATAGATTCCCCTTTCTCTTCACGAAAAGGAAACTGGGTAGTGTTTCATTCCTTTGTTTTTCTTTCTAGTCAATAAAGTTACATGGTTTTAGTCTCTCCTGGCTTATTTAGTTTAGTTTCTCTTTTTTTATGATCACGTTTCTTTTTTTTTCCCTGTCAAAATTATTGCTTTCCATCTCTGCTCCCCCCTTTCTTTTCCAACAACTTTCAATTGTCAAAATTCTTGGCTCGTCTTAATGTACTTACGGTATTAGAAGGTGTTCTTGGTAACTTTGCAAACTTTTGGGGGTATGTTGATGCTAATTGATTAAAAACTAATCCTTGGTTTGAAATACGTGCTTAATGTTGGAAATTAGATGTTGAAATGAAATTATGGGTTAGTGGCGATTCTGAGAAATGTGGATTATTCTAGATAGAGTTTCGAATTACGGGCATCCTTTGACGATGAAATGCTGATGTTAAACGTGCAGGATGGGCAGGGTTAAGCTAAAGATTAAGAAATTGGAGAATACAAATGGACGCCAAGCGACCTTTGCCAAGAGGAAACATGGCATCATGAAGAAGGCTAATGAGTTATCGATACTATGTGACATAGACATCATCCTTCTAATGTTCTCACCAACTGGCAAGCCCTCGTTGTGTAAAGGAGCAAGCAGGTACCGCCACTCATGCCACGCTTCCACTGCTTTAGAGAATTAATTTGCGCTACTGTACTTTAAACTTGCCTATGAAATTTATATCCATTTCTTGTTTTGCATCTTTTGGGAATTTCATTACATATGCACAAATGCAACTTGACTTCGCTTCGCACCATTTAACCAGTTGGGTTGTCATTATTCATTGTTTAGCTACAATAAGAAGCGGGTTGAGAGTTGTGGCTTGATTGTTATATGCATGTGCAACCCTCAACATATTTTTGTTTTTTATTTGCGTGTCTGGTTTAAGAAAAAAATGTATATGAAGGTTGTGTGGCATCATAATATGGGGTTCTCGACGACATCAACAATTTTGAATAATTTCCTTCTTTTTTTTCTCCTTTAGTAGCATTGAAGAAGTAATTACGAAATTCGCTCAGTTAACACCTCAAGAGAGGGCGAAGAGGTATGGTGAAGTTTTCTTGCCTCGTTTTCTTTTAATCTCCTTGTGCCTGCATTGAATATTTACCAAATTGGAATTTATTTGCTCTATTATTTGATTGGAACAGGAAGTTAGAGAGCCTCGAAGTAAGTCTGTGGATCCTCGTTTACAGTCACTCCCCTTCTCTATTATTAACTCTCATTCTGCTCTTTTTATCACCTTGTTTTGTTGAAGATTGTCATTCTTATTGGTTACATAATTTTTCTTTCCTTTGAGAGGATAGGCACTGAAGAAAACTTTTAAGAAGCTGGACCATGATGTTAATATACCAGAATTTCTGGGTACAAGGTATGCTCTTGTTGATGTTGACACAATTAATTTTTCATAGCTTACAAACTGGACATGTTCTTTAAACATTATGTACTAAACTTCTTGAATCCTGTTCTTTTTGTTTCAGTTCTCAAACAATAGAGGTATGGGGAACGGTTTCTATTGTTAAATACGACATCTTGAAACCTCCTCTCATATGCTGATGGTTTGTGACGTTACAAATTTTGCATTTGAATTGACCAGGACCTGACTAGCCAATCTAGACTGCTGCAGAATCAACTATCTGATGTGCATAAGAGACTGAGGTGAACGCCTGCAAATCTATGAATGTAGATTTCCATTTCATGATCTCATCTATACTTTGGTTGGTCACCAACCTGGACTAATTGTAAATTGAGTTTCTGCAGCTACTGGACCGATCCAGATAAGATCAACAGCATAGAGCATTTGGGGCAATTGGAAAATTCACTCAGGGAATCACTTAATCAGATTCGATCACATAAGGTATGCCTATTCTTGTGGTGTTCATTTGGAGAAATTACACGCACACACACACTTTCTGCTTGTTATTCAACAGCTCTTATGTTTTTGATTAAATGATTATATCTCATCTTTGGTCGACTTGGACTCTATGTGATTGAATGCGGGTTCAATTAGGATCTGCATTTTAGCCTATCTATGAGAAAATCCACGACCCTAGTCCTCATTGTGATCTTATGCCTGCTGGGAAGAATTTGGAGATCAGTTGTTTAACATTACTCTTTTTTTTTTTCTTAATGGATAGTGAGGAGGGCAAGGAGGCTAAGATGATTTGACATCTCAGTCATTCTTAACCAAATTGGATGGTTGTGTAAAGGGATAAAAAAAAACTAAGCAATGCTACCTCCCATTCTGAGTATTGAAGTGTTCTTTAAGTAGTAGAGTGAAACAAAAGCCAGGTGCTGAAAAGTTTTGATTCAATTTAGAGGAAACACTCAGTCAGGCCTTGAAAAAAAGAAACTATGAATATCTCTTGATTATCTGTGGCAGTTGTATTTACATTTTTAAACTGAGAAGGTTCCCTCTTTGCTAGGAAAACTTGGGAAAACAGCATCTCATGTCACTAGAATGCCACACTCAGGTAATGAATGGCTTTTATTTGATACCAATGGTTTCCTGATGGCATCGTACTAAATCCTTGCTGGAAGTTGTTACCTAACTAATCTTGCTTGCAGTTTCAAAATGGGATGCATGTACCTTTCAGAATGGGTGCGGAGCAGCAGCTCTCACCTCTTCTGTGGATACCTAATAATGACAGTCAACATATTATGTTACCAGAGGAACAAAATCTGCTTCCCCATGGGTGAGTGAACCGATTGAAGGAAACTTCTAATCCCATTGCTTAAATTGTTTTCCTATTGGAAGATCATGTCTGGGCTTGCTCTGGCCTCTCACATTCATTTTGTAAAATCATATTGACAAAAGTCCATGCATACACATGGAGAGAAAGAGGGGGAATTGGGTTCATAGTATAGGACTAAACTAGATTTTGTGAAGTATTTTGTTTGATGTAAGATAGGACACGAATAAACACAGAACAGATGACAAATTAACGTACCTATCCATAGAGGAATCTATAACAGCCCTCCTGATGTTGTGTTCTTAAATAATTGATCGAATGTCTTTTTTTAGGGATGCTGAGTGCACTGCAAGCACCTCTTTTGGGAGTTATTCTGGTTACTTTGGTGCGGGAAAACATTCTGAGCTATCTAGTTCTGGTCAAGAAAGTGGTATGAATGGTATTCTTGATGAGTTAAATGGAACTGCATCACTGAGGCTACAGTTGGCTGGACAGTACCCTTACCTGCCAGGGCCATATAATCTGAATTCAATGAACGATACAAAATTTCAACCTGCAGCAGAGATGAACATACAAAAAAGCCCTGGGGATTTTAATGTTGGTGGAAGTTTTGAAGCTCCCAAACCTGAGTATGACTCCGGCCCTCATGGCTGGGCTTCTACTTCAGGATCATGTGCTGTTACTATGTTTGATGATCATTTGTATGCTCAGGTAAGTTTTCCTGGTTTGAATAAGTAGTTCAGTACTTTTTTTCCATACATTTTACATGGGTGGTCATCTATGAGATGATCTGAGCCTTTTTGATTGAGTTAGCAATTACTGGGTTGAGCAAACATGGATGTAGAGCTGTGGATATATATAAACATCTTTCCATTATTATGTTTACTATGGGAAAAATCATCTGAAATTTTGTTAGATGATGCCTGTTGGTATAATGAATGAGCACTTTTAATTTTTTAAAGTTCATTTATAACATGCAACTAAATTTGCATTCTCTTGAATGCTTCAGTTAATCTGGAGTATTATCTGCGTATGCAGTAGTTCGAGCATGTTACTAGATGATTAATGTGGTCCTCAACTAGGCTTAAGAGAGAATGATTAAAGTCCTGGACCATTTAATAGAAGATCACAATCTGAAGGTGGTTTTTAATTCATTAGAATCATTGCTGCTTCTTTTTGCATATTAGAGTTTTAATAAGACAGCCATGTCTTTTGTCAAAGTAAGAGGCAGAGAATGCTTCAAATTACGTAACTATTTGAGTGATGTTTAGCCTGTCTGTTGCCTAGTTCAATTTAGGATTTGAAAGCCCTTTTCTGTTCCGTAGCTATTCTATGATGATGGTGTTTTAGGGATCCCGGCGTTGGATTTCTGTTCTTGATGATGTATTGCAACTTCGGTAGCTCATTTGAATATTATTATATACTACTTTCGAGTTCTATATTTTCCAGGAAAATACCACATCAACATTACAGAAGCCTTGAATTGAGAGCTAATTTTGTTAAATTAAGATTGCATTTTGTATTTATGGTGGAGATGTTTATCTCGGTAATAAGAGTGGATGTTATTGAAAATTCAATTGTTTCATGAATATTGTTATTGTTGCCTGTTGCACCAGTAACATATACCTTGGTTAAAATTAAGTTCCATCACTAGAACGGACTTCACATAGATTAAGATCCCTATTAGTGTGAAAAATTATTGAATCTATATAGGAGTTGCCAGACAGCTATGGTCAAAATATTAGTTGCTCCAGATCAGAGAGGCATTGCTTGTTTGTATGAATTGCTCTTGCACTACCTTTCATTTAGCAATGCAGACTTTAGAATCTGTAGCTAAAAGGTGGTAGGAGAGGAACCTATTGGAAAACCGCAACATGAATGTCATAATTCTCTGGACACCACTATTCATTAAGAGTGCTTGGTCTTGGAGTTGGTACTGATTGCAAAATTTTGATGCTCTTATTCTTCTCGGGTTTCTGTTATGATTTCATAAGAACCACTGATTTAGTGTTTTTAATTATTGTGAGATATCGTTTTATAGCAGAGATTGTAGATTATAAGGTCCTCTTTGAATCACCTATATTATACTGTTTTATCTTCTTGTTGTATATTGTTATTGTCCAACATACTGCAAAATTGAAACCCGTTTATTTTTTGCAGCAACCACACTGAGATTGAGTTTTACTTACTGTTCAGCTGGTGTTCAGTTGCTGGACAGCTTGGTCAGGTTTGTGAAATTACCTGTCCTCCAGATGACACTGTTGGGATTTACTGTATAGGTTTTAAGCTATGCAATGGCGAAGAGAAATACATATATCTATACAGCTCGACAACAGCATAGGAATTCACTGATGTTGGTAACTCGTTAGGAAGAGTGGTGCTGATTCCATCAAGTGAGACACCATTTACAATCTTCTGTGTACAAGCTGTAGGTTTTGCTGAAGTTACTATACTTCCCCGGCCTAAACTCTGGTGACAGGGTTACGGAGGGCAGGCGGGCTACTGCCCTCCATCCTGCGTTATGGTGCCATGGGCTGTGTATTAAAACCAATACAGCACAGGTTGTCTTTTTATTTTTTTTATTTTTCCAAGGAAAGCAATGCTTGCAATTTAAAACCACTTTTGTGAATCGAGTTCTGTAAGCAGTTTGATACCAATTTTTATTCGTAAATATTCTGATATTGATTTTCCTGAAACATCTTATGGTGCTCGCAGCATCCTATTATTCAGACTCGCATGGGGAAAAAAGAGGATATAATATAATGGGTTCTATTACCCCTCTGACGTTTCATTTGTCAAGGTCTTGTTCATCTCCGTTGGTTTTGCTATTGTAAATGTCAATTTCCCTTTAAAATAAAGATAGTTTCTTGATTATTTTCTTGAAAACAATTTCATGCAAAACATTTGAAAATTTCCGGTATGATTTTATTTTGAAAGCAAATTCGCCTTCAAATAAATATATAAATAATAAGAATAATAATAAACTTGAAATTTGGTTTAAAAATTAAAATTAAAATCCATTTTCACTAGATATTTCTGAAGAAATAATTATCAATTAGCTTCCCAGATAAAGTTTTCAAGTTATCATACTACCAAAGACTTTCTTTAATCGTGTCAAACATTTAACGATCGTGGGGCGGTGGTGGTAGTGGGGCGGAACCTGCAGCTCATTTTGCAACGGTGCGGCGGTGGTGACAAACCTTTTTCGTTTTTTAACTGCCCTCCTTTTCTCGCTGCTACTTCCGCCGCACCTTTCAAAATTATCATCACCTAGTTTATATTTATTTTTATTTTAATATTTTTTTATTATTATATGTATTGATTTTCATATTTTTTTTACTATTTTTTTGATTTATTTATTTTTAGTTTTATCTCTCAATATTTTATTTTATTTAATTTTGGTATCTAATTTAGGTCTTTATTTTTTATCCTTTTTCTAATTTATTTTTCTCTTCAATTTAATTTTTAATTGTATTTTTATTTGATTTTTATATTAGATTTAATTTTTATTGTATTGATTTTTTTTTAATTTTTTAGAATTGAGAATTTTACTCCGTTATTTTTCATGTTAGCTTACAGGTTAATTACAGTCTCATACGTTGGCTTATTAGTTTTGAATATTAGCTTGGTTTAAATTTAATTTTTTTATAAATTAATTTTTTTAATGTTATTATTTAACATTGATTTATTAGGTGTTGAATTTCATGATTTTTTTTTATAAAATTATCTTAATTTTATATATTTTACAGAAAATTAGTCAATTTAATATATGTTAATTCAAGTTTTTATTTTTAATATTTTTTATTCGAAATTAATTTTTATTTTATTTTTATCTTTAACATTATTTATAGACCCGTAAACTTCACGATTCTTGTTCTTTCTTTTTCACAGGGCTGTCGCGGTCGGGCTAGTCAAGAAAAGGACCAGAGCCGTGAAATTGGAAAAATAACACCAATGCCTAAAATGTTTCGAGTGCAAGCAAAACAATAAAGTAAATTCTGCAATCAAAATCATGTGAAGAGAGCCATTCTCTAAGCACCTCCCACGTAAAACAACCTGACAACCTAACTCCTGCATCGAGGTGAAAATGTACCTAATAGATGTGGGCTCAGCTCAGCCAGATTTTGATAGACGATTGCGAGATGTGATATGATGAGATTGAAGTGCTCAGAAAGTCGAATCTACACCGTCCCGAACCATCATAGAGGGTCCAAGTGGAGATTTTGTTTGGTCTGATGAGGCCCCATGGCATCTTGCAGTTTTAGATTTTTCATGATTTTATTGCCGCAGCTGCATTTTGTCAAAGAGAAGATCATGACCAGAGAAGAAGAAGAAGAAGGGGGCACACAACGCCGTATGCAAGTGTAATGGTCCTAACCGCTAACAGCTTATTCCAGGATGACGAGATTTCGGACCAATCGGAAAATGTGAAGTTTTACATTTATGCGACCACATGGATATGTCCAATCAATTCTCTTCTTGTTGTTTTATGGATCACTTGTCTGTGTAATTTTATTTTCTCAGTTCATGCATCACAGGTGATGGGCTGATTAAGGAATATTTTTTTTTAATATAGATGAATATCCCAGATCAACCCATACGTTTCTAACTAAGAATATATTTATATATAATATATTTTAACATTTCATTTAAAAATTTAAACTTTTAAATAAAATTTTAAAATGAAATTTATATTATTATTTAATAATATAATATCGAAACCTTAATAATTAAGCAGTTATGAGTTCGATTCTCGTTATTTTTATTTATTTAATAAAAAATAAATACAATGCAGTATGAATTTATATAAATTTTAAATATAAAAAATTTTTACTTAAAAAAATATATTATAATGATTATTTCATACACATAAATATATATATAGGTACACACAGCACATGTAAAGTAAAGTTATTATTATGAATATTCCATTAAATATCCTGGTTAGTTCCAGAGTAAAATTAATTGATATCGACATTAATTCATAATTTTGTATGCTAATTGGCCCGTTTATCTTTAGAAAAAGGGTCTGGCAGATATTTTTTTATTGCGGTGTTATTTCGAATTTTCGATGGCTCACAATTACACGTACGGAAGCGGAATACACGGGGAGTCACGTGGACTGAACTAAAATTGCAGAGGGAAAAAAATTGTGCATGTGTCGCTGCAAGACACGTAAGGCCTTGCTGGAGATGTTAAAGACGAAGACGAAGACGATTAAAAATATAAAAAAAATAAAAAAAGTCTTTGGTGCTCCACGATACATTACATTGTTAATTGGAATTCTCTAGTGATGCTTTTGCCTTTCTCATTAAAATTCATAAAAAAGCTTGTATATTTTCGAAAGAATATGTTGAATAATGAATATTATAAGGTTAATTAAGGATGGATTAGTTAGAATATTTTTTTGGCAAATTTAATTATTTTGTTGCCTGTCTTTTCAATCATGAGCTTTTTTTTATCTTTTGAAAATTACTTATATAATAAAATTACTGTATTAATTTTAGTTCATGTTTGTTTATTTTATTTTTAATATATTTTGAATTTTATATTTTTTTTCATTTTATTATTAAAAATTTTATCTAATTTATCTTTTAATATTTTTCTAGGTTCAAAAATATTAAGAAATAAAAACAAACATATTCTGGATTATATTTTTGAATTTTTAATATATTTTGAATTTAATTTTTTCATTTTTTCTTAATAAGGCTAGTTTATAAGCCCAGCGCGTCCAATCAATATTTTTTTTAATATAACAAAAAAAAATTGAAGACAGGAGATAATTACTTGGTATTTATTTTTATTAATCTGTTACAGTGAATTCATCTTAAATTTTTTTATTTGGTTTAAATTAAAATTAAATTGTATATGAAAAAAATGACTGGATTGAAAAAAAATCAACAGTAAAACTCCATGAACATTTTCAAGTTTTTTAAGTATAACAGGATGATGTGATTAGTTTATTAACTCTGTTTAATTTCGCTAAATGTAATTTAATTCATCTAAGTTGATAATGTCGGTTAATTTACCTTGAAGTATCATTAAGCTTATGTTACACTTGAAGATGCACTCGTAAAGATATTTGGACACGTTTACAACTAAACTTTAATTAACCATAAATTAAGAAATTATTCAATATATTAAAAGTTGTGTTTTTTTTTTCTTATTAAGATAAGACACTTACTTATTTTTTATTGTGGTTATAGTTTATACGAGAGAGAAAGAGAGCAAAACTTTTAATATATTTAATAAATTATATTTTGATAAAACTGTATTCTGCTCATTTATGCTAAATTTTTAGCTTAAAATAATTGATATATATTAACTATTTTCATAAAAAATTTATATTTTTTTATCCATCCAAGATTTTCAAACAACATTGTTAGCTAGAAATGCACTGCATTTGACCGGATGTGATCAAGAAAAATGGTTTTACTATGATAATTAATTGCGTGTTTTTATACTGTGATAGTTTGTATGATTGAGATGAGTTTAATAAAATATAATTAAAAAATGTTTGATTAAAATTGTTATTGATAACAAAATAACTAAAAAAAATATGTATTTTATAATGTTAAATTATATATATATATATGATTATTAATACATCAAAAAATAAAAATATATAGGAAAACAATATCAAGGTCCGCCTGGATCATGGACTAAATCTTGACAATAATATAAAAACATAGATAAATACATAATAAGAATGAAGAAATATTTATATTTATATAAAAAAAACAACGCTAAATCAAAACATTAAGTTTGGATAAGCATTGTAATATGCTTTGAGAATAAGCATGGAATGGGTTTGATATCATGAAATTTTTATTTTAAATTAAT
>SRLM01000195.1:861084-908036 GCA_015708895.1 Populus ilicifolia | reverse complement strand
ATTTTATTATTAAAAATTTTATCTAATTTATCTTTTAATATTTTTCTAGGTTCAAAAATATTAAGAAATAAAAACAAACATATTCTGGATTATATTTTTGAATTTTTAATATATTTTGAATTTAATTTTTTCATTTTTTCTTAATAAGGCTAGTTTATAAGCCCAGCGCGTCCAATCAATATTTTTTTTAATATAACAAAAAAAAATTGAAGACAGGAGATAATTACTTGGTATTTATTTTTATTAATCTGTTACAGTGAATTCATCTTAAATTTTTTTATTTGGTTTAAATTAAAATTAAATTGTATATGAAAAAAATGACTGGATTGAAAAAAAATCAACAGTAAAACTCCATGAACATTTTCAAGTTTTTTAAGTATAACAGGATGATGTGATTAGTTTATTAACTCTATTTAATTTCGCTAAATGTAATTTAATTCATCTAAGTTGATAATGTCGGTTAATTTACCTTGAAGTATCATTAAGCTTATGTTACACCTGAAGATGCACTCGTAAAGATATTTGGACACGTTTACAACTAAACTTTAATTAACCATAAATTAAGAAATTATTCAATATATTAAAAGTTGTGTTTTTTTTTTCTTATTAAGATAAGACACTTACTTATTTTTTATTGTGGTTATAGTTTATACGAGAGAGAAAGAGAGCAAAACTTTTAATATATTTAATAAATTATATTTTGATAAAACTGTATTCTGCTCATTTATGCTAAATTTTTAGCTTAAAATAATTGATATATATTAACTATTTTCATAAAAAATTTATATTTTTTTATCCATCCAAGATTTTCAAACAACATTGTTAGCTAGAAATGCACTGCATTTGACCGGATGTGATCAAGAAAAATGGTTTTACTATGATAATTAATTGCGTGTTTTTATACTGTGATAGTTTGTATGATTGAGATGAGTTTAATAAAATATAATTAAAAAATGTTCGATTAAAATTGTTATTGATAACAAAATAACTAAAAAAAATATGTATTTTATAATGTTAAATTATATATATATATGATTATTAATACATCAAAAAATAAAAATATATAGGAAAACAATATCAAGGTCCGCCTGGACCATGGACTAAATCTTGACAATAATATAAAAACATAGATAAATACATAATAAGAATGAAGAAATATTTATATTTATATAAAAAAACAACGCTAAATCAAAACATTAAGTTTGGATAAGCATTGTAATATGCTTTGAGAATAAGCATGGAATGGGTTTGATATCATGAAATTTTTATTTTAAATTAATATGAATATTTGAGTTAATTTGTGCTTATCATGATTAATATTATAAATAATAAAGTTAATAATTATATAAATTTTTAGCGACTGGCTATCAGATAAACAATTAAGAATTCAGACCTAGACTTTTTAATTCTAATTTTTTATCGTGGGTCACACCTAAAAAATTAAAATTATGACATTTTAATGCAAGAAGACGGGGTTATTTTTGTCTAAGCATGACTTTATTAATACTAAAAAAGTGGATTTGTTCTTAGAAATGCTGGACAGAGTGATGAGAAACAGTAATTTATACTTTCAGCAAAACATGTGGTTGACCTTAATTTTTTAGTAGGATTAAATTCTTAACCAAATGAGTACAAATTATGTTGGGGTAAAACACAACCCCAGCTACCATACCAAACATACCCAATTGTGATTTGTTTTGGTTACAGTACAAACAGGTTGCCTACTCGAGACAGAGCACCACTTATAGAACGTGGGGCCAATGTTAAAAAAACGGGACAAGCACAAATGAAAAGGAGCAAAGGAAAACAAGAGCACGAAACATGTGTTTCCTGTTAAATAAGCTTAACTGAAGCGACAATCACAAGAGTTTTCAGATTTTTAAGACTAAAACGTCGAGTTTTTTAAAGTTTGCGGATGCCATTGTTGATCCATGTACGTTTTCCAAGGACCTCCACAGGCACTACTTGTTCGTATTTTGGTTACTTAGCACATCGTAATTTAATATGTATTCTACTTAAAATATCTTTCTTTAATTTTTTTTAAAAATTATTTTTAAAACTTTAAGAAAGTACCAAACAAACACTATCCAAGAGGGACCTCCTTTTTATTGAGGCAAAAATCTAGCAATCGCTAATTTCACAGAATTGCTAGAAATAAACGAACACGAACTTTCGGGGAAACTTCAGTGGTGCTTAGCTCCATCCATTATTTTGTCTCAAATATTCCCATCCCCGGTTCTCTCCCCTCACTGTTTGCTTTCAGACTTCAAATGCGAATGAAATATACCTAACTCTTTCGTGTGTTTTGTTTGGTAGCTGAAACTAACAAAACCTGATTACCTTTCAGGATCTGAATGCAATAGCCACCCATTCATTTATCACCTTCAGGATTCTTTTGGACCGCCAACTCGATCCATTTTACCAGTACCAAACCTTCCAGTCTAGGGGGTTGATTCACGCGGGATATTTTTCTCCAAAAGAGGGGGGGAGGAAAGAAGAAAAATATATTTATCTAATGTAACAACAAACATATCTGATCTCTGTTTGTCATGTTCTCTGACAGTATTTATGTGACTGAACATGGTGAATCTTGAGGAAATCCTCCCAGAAAGAGATTTGAAGACAAGGGACAAGCAGCGGAGACATTGATGTGAAATGTCTTCTCTCCATTTTACTCGAGTCCAGACACCAGGCACTGTCAAGCAACATGCAAATGGAAAATACTGTTGGATTCATTCAAGAGAAAGAAAGAAGGAAACTAAAAGTTAAAAGGATGCTGCGGAGTGATTTCGGACATTCAATTCTAACACGAGAAATGAGGATGAATTTAACAAGTGAAAATTAGAAATATACAAGGCAGAGTACACGGGCCTGATGGGGTAAAACTTGAAAGATTCTCATCTACAATTAAATGCTAGTCACCATCTATCTAGTATATGCAAACAAAAACTAAATCAAGTGCGAGAAGAGAAGACAAATCAAATCTTGTAATCTTAACCTCCACCTAGCGTTTTTGAAAGATCGGTGACAACCGAAATATTTCCTCTGTTTTTTTTTGTTAATTAAAAGAAAACGAAGAAGAAATCTACATTGCCCCAGATTCGTATCACACCAGAGTTAGTTGAATTTAAATTTGAATTGTTAAATCTGCCGCACACACGAAGATCATTGCATTTCCATTATTTAATATCGGATGGGATCTTTCAACGTTTGTGGCGCCCGTTAACCAGAGCATCTAATGTCAAGCCTTGAGTTAACCATCTCTATTACAGCTGATCTCACACATCTAACTTCTGGGGCTGAGAGACTAGCTAGCCTTTAGCTTTGGATGGCTGGCCTAAGCACGCTCTTTCCTTAGCCATCAAAATTCAAAACTCTAACCAGTGAAGGAAGAGTCTCTTGGATGATTTGTCTTCAATTAAGATAGGAAATTTGACGTTTGGGTGGGTGAAAAGCGATGAGCTTGGCTAACAGACACGAGAAAGAAAGAAACTACTAAAATTTGTTCAGAAAACAAAAAACACAATTTAAAAGTTTCTTCACATTTCTTCACCTTTTTTCAAATAAAGAAAACACTGCAATATTTTTTTTAAAAAAATTTAATATTTAGTCAGTGTCATAAATCTAAGTTCTATTGTAAATATAATATCAAAATCTCCTTCTGTTTAGTTAATAATTTAATATTTTTCATTATAATTTTAAAATTGAATAAAAAAATTAATAATTTCTAACTAGATTATTACAAATACAAAAGTATCCAGACAATTATAATAAATCATATTTATATTTTTATTCAAAACAGCTGTGATTTTGACGATAGAATTCCTTGTCATTCTCAACAGAGAAATTAGCGCGTTTTTGAAGTTCTTTTACCAAAAAAAACAGGAAATAAAACATGTTTTTTTAAGTAAATAACAGAAAGAACAGAAAAGGACCAAGTAAAAAATAGTTTTCCAGGGAAGTATTAAAAAGGAGACCAAGAACAGGATGGGTGCGTGAGCAAGGGCAGAGCCCTCGAGCGACGTTGGGCTTTACAGGATTCGGCTCGGACCGGTCACAAGCCATAAATGGACTACTTTGGAACTCACGAATAACCCCTTGCAGGCCTCCGAGTGGCCCAACTAGCTGCCACTTAATTTAGTCGCCACTTTCCCCGTTTCTCAACGACTACTCCGTGTTGTTTGTACAAATGAGAAATGATATTTATTGGTAGCCAGGTAGAAGAGAAGATAATGTGGGACAGCAAAAGAAAATAGAATAGATAGCACTCAGCGACTACTTTCATCATCACTAGTAGCAATCGGAAATTTACACCTTAGTCTCAAACAATTCAGACTCAAGAAACAAGGACATAATTCAGCGGAAGCTGATTGATTACAATATTATATATAAAATATATAGAAAAAAGGCCCCCAGGATCAGCAAGGCTGTGGAAGCCCAAAAAAAAACAAGCGGCGGGTGGTAAAGACCACCTCTGCCATGATCTTCTGCCCCTTTAACAACAGAAGAAAAGATGGCTAAACCCGGAGACTGATAGTGTCCCATGAATAAAACACCCTAGAGCATCTCAATTAGCTCAAAATGAGTAGCGTGCCATTTAAAATAAGCCCTTCTCATCTTGACCCAAGAGGCCGAAGACTGCCCTGACCTCCAGCTGAGACACGAGTATATATTAGTATTACTAAAATCATACTAATACTACTTCTGTAGCTAACTATTGAATATAGACCTAACATGCTGCAAACTTTTAGTATGGTGAGAGGACGGGGGCCCCCGAGGCAAGTATGGTCCCTAACGAAACTGGGCGCCGGAGAAGGTCTGCCCAAAGGACCAGCTAGAAGGAGCCACATTGTAGGAGACCACAGTTCGGCCATCACTGGTGGTGACCTTAAAGGAAAGACTTTGTCCATTGAGATAATTGTTGCTCTGCCAATTTTGCCCCCAGTTCCTTGACATTGGTTGCCAACCAGTCCTGGACCCCTTGATGGACACAGAATGTACATCACCGGCACCACCAACGTTAGTGATCAGGACAAGATTGAAGTAAGAGTGGCCATTGATTGTGAACCTTATGCCTCCTCTCCTCCTGCAGGGTACCCTACAAAGAACCACCACCAAGACAATTACTAACACTGAGCACCAGAGCCAGAAATGAGAGGGCTTAGCTAAGGACATGGCGAAAGGACAATTCGTTCCATGCCCAAGAAAGGAAAAATTACAGGCAGCAGGGTAGGGCAAGCTTGTAGGAGGAGATTGCACTTTATATTTTTTTACAGTTCGTGGTAAAAATGACAAACCTTATTCTTTGTTTTTGTAAAAAAGTATTCCCTTTCGGCATTTACACCTCAGTTATTACTCTATAAAAAACTAGATCAAGGATGCCAAGTTTTGACATGTTGAGAGGGAAAGGTTGACTGCCTGCAAGTTTAGGGGGGCAGTTGGAGGAACATATGTTTTTTGAAGTTTCAAACTAATAACTTTTAAGTGTCTTATAATTAATCTGAACTGAGAATAAAAATATAAAGTACATGAAAAGACTGGTTAAAGACCTAGATAACCCTCACTGGCAGCTTAATTAAGGGAAAAGTGAGACTAAATCATTAAACAACGCATCGTAGCCAAAATTTTCCATCAAAAGTTCTGAATGGGACGCTCAAGAAGACAGGGAGACATACCTTCTGTAAGACATGGGCACAATTCCTGCTCTATATTGGGCAATGTGTTGGAAGACAGGCTGGGAGAGATCAAAATGGTGTTGAGGAGGATTACACCAGCCCCCTGCATTGTTAGGCAGGGCATTGTTCGGAGGGCAGAAATTGGTGGCGGTGATCACAATGGAGCCAGGCAGGCACCATTTGGGATCATTCACACACCTGATCTCATAGCAAGATCCACAGCTTAACCCGTTGTTGAACAGAGCCGTGCTCAAAGCTGCAGTATTAGTACCATACCCCTGGCTGTACAAGTTCCCATAACCGCAAGCCCCACCTGAAATTACATATTGTTATGCAAATTAGTCAAACGGGTGCGCCTGGCTAAAAGAGTTTAATTTCTTTAAAAGGTTCTTTTCTGCAAAACGGCCATACCCATTGTGCCAGAAGCATCACCACCTCCGTAGAATGTTGCATGAGCATTAATCCAGCCTCCACCACCATAACCATTAACAGATGAAACCATTACAAGGAAACCCACCAAGAAAATCCCAGCTAGAGCCATTTTCCTGCACAGAGTGGTGAACCAATTTAGTTTTATTTTAAAAACCCACCGAGCTCGCATTTTTTTGTTTGGTTCATTTAACAAAAGAAACAAACAACATATAGAAGAGCAAATGTGAGAGAAGATGGACAGAACTCTTACAGGAAGATTGAGACTTGGGAGGAGAGAAAAGGAGAGTGCAAGATAAGAGAAATGTGAAGCTGTTGAGTGAAGAAAGGTGGGAGGGGATGAGATGGAATTTATAGAGCTCTATCGGCGGGTGCTTGGGGGAACTATTTTGGGCCACCACCGTGAATGGTGCTTGGGATTTTAAAGTTTATTTTTAATATTAACACATAAAAAAATTTATACATATATATATAAAAAAAAATTAAAATCAAAGTCTTTAAAAAACACTGCTCCACGGCAGCTCCAAAAACCCCCCATTGGTCACGTAAACACACCCTTGAAGAAATCGGCAGGGGGGACCATAAACCGCTAGGGCACGAATAAATAGCAGCTTTGTAATTGTGGAAAAACAGGAGCCCATGTGAGCTTTGAACAAAAAATAAATAAATTGTTTTGTGGCAAAACCCTGTGGTTTTGTTGCTCCCTAAGATCCAAGTGGGGTATAGGCGGTTGCTGAGCAATGAACTTACGTGGCCACGTGCAAACGACTCCCATTTGTCGCAAATACCCTTTATCCCCTCTCCTGTTCTTTTTCTAACAACCATACTTTTTTTAGACTAACCAATCTCCCAACACCTTCATTTTAGTTAGGACTGAGCTGATGATATCCTTACACCGCTGGCTATTAATCCTCTTACTTCATAGACTGTAAATTTAAAATTATTAAAAAATACAAAGACGTTATTTTATCTTGTTGTCCAAAAATCTGTAAAGACAATAATACCTATACTTAATTTTTCAAGAACCACTGGATCTACATAAAAAGATTAAAATACCATTTTCATCCGCTGAGCCAATTTATTTATTTAATACTAAATCTATTTTGGTGACCGAATTAAATTCCTGCAAGTACGAGTCCAGTTTTTTCTTCTCTTTATTCAGAACAATTCATTTATTAATGCACATCTGTGAAATGGAAGCTAGCCTCTACTTTAGAGTGGTGTGGGTCCCGGGTGCTAAGGATAGTTCAAATACAACTGAACAAGCACAAGCTGGTTAGAGAAGAACCAGGAGAACTTTACCAAATATGAAACGGATAGAAGGAATGGTTGCAGCACGTGTATGGCGACTGATAAATCATTTTTTCTAGCTTCCTTGCCGTTGTTTTTTAATTGAACTTGTTCCATGATCTTTCTTATAGCATGGAGTTCCATATCCACTGGGTATATCTATGCATAGAACACACAAGTCAGCAAACGCTGTACGTGCTGCTGAGAGTTTCCTTCCCGTCAATGGAGATATAATGAAATAACCAGAGATTTCGGTGGCAAAGCGCACATGCGGATGGTACAAAAACTCTGCAACAGCTGTGAGTTTAATTTGATGCCAGCCATCTTAGCATGGGAGGGCCACTGAGCTGGATCAACTGTTTGCTCTGTGTCTTGTTGCTTATAAGTTAATCAACAGGCGCTGCAAGCTTGGACTCTGATACTGATTGACGAAATCAGAGGACCGCGATTCTCGGTATTAGCTTGTCTAATTATAATCGGACTAATTAATTAAAATGTAATTAACAATTATAGTGTAAGTACGTTGACGCCGATGAAAAGACGGTCCAAGGGGTTTGTTTGGAATAAAATAATTGTTTTTCATGTGGTTTTATATCTCTGAAGTTGCCAATGTTGATTGCTACTAAAAATTTATGTAGTTGGTAATGTTAAGTTGTTAATTTTAAATTTTATAAAAATTAATTCATATATATATAAATAATTAATCTAGATAATACACATAGANATATCTCTGAAGTTGCCAATGTTGATTGCTACTAAAAATTTATGTAGTTGGTAATGTTAAGTTGTTAATTTTAAATTTTATAAAAATTAATTCATATATATATATAAATAATTAATCTAGATAATACACATAGATAATAAATAAATAAAAACTCCATGCAGATAACATATAAATGGATGCTAGTGGGTGTTCTTGATCCTTCCACCGAAGTTTTATCCTCCTCCAAAATTTGAAACAGACAATCTAACCCTAAAATGAAATGTTCATGACAATGTTTACACCGTTATGGATTCTGGAATTTATTTTTTTTTTCCTACCAGGATGATCCCAATTGTTAAAAATAATGCTTTTGGAAGTTTTTTTGCTCGTCCATTTCCTTCCACCGTCCTCTCTCACCTTTTTACTAAAAGAGAAAATACCAGAGTGTTTTAAGAGGAGATTTCACATTGGAACCGGAATCACTACTATGGGGAAAAGCTTTGTTACATGCAAAACATCTTCCAAGTAATTAACACGCTGGTATTAATTATCGATTGATAATATGACTGTCAAAGTGTATTATTAGTTCATCCAGGTAAACTCGGGTGGCAAAAAGAACGAAATCCAGATTGATATACTGTGTTCGAGCCCTGGTGGACAGCGAGGGGGGGAGTCTTAGTTACTATTAGCATTCCTTCCTGCGTCAAAGTAAAAAAGAGAGCTCTGAATACGTATGGGCTGACCAGCCCAGATTTCAAGCGAAGCTCGTGGCAGGCAGGCACCTAGAGGTTAAACCATGCACGTATCAAGAGAAGAGAAAGATCGATCCTGGGAAGGGAGGGGGCAAGTCTTCTATGCAGGCCGCTATGTTTGAAATGTGGTCAAATTAAGAAAACGGGCAATACCAAAACCTTTGAAATAACTTCTTGTTATCTATTATAGTTTCTAGCCAAGCGAAGGTAAAAGGACATTCGTGGTCACAACAATTTTGAAGTAGGAGGAGGCTATCTCAATTTGCCTGCTGAAAACGATACAAGGGTTTGGATTAACGGCGTAGCAGCGTCACATGCTATCCTTTTGGCTCTTTCTTTTTCTCCATATACAAAATCCAATTTGGCTTCTGCTACCAGAATATTTTATCATTTTTTTTGCTGTTGGATGATAGCTTCTTTGGACTTCGAGTTCCGTTTTATCTCTTTAGTCGTGTCCCTTTCTCCTGGGCTTTGTTGACATGGAAGAAACTAGCCGTGCTGCTTCGATTTCATGATGGTTTTTCCTTTTCTTTTCAAAGAACAGCTCAGAATTGTTTTCACCTGAAGACAATATAAGATATGATGTTTACATTTACAGCTTTCGGCTTTGTATTGAGTTACTGTTCTGGCCCCACTTGTGTTAACACCTGTTATCTGTCTGGGCAAGTGGTAGTAAAATAAGATATGATCAGGTTTGTATTTCAGCACTTGCTATTTATTTTTCAGAAAAATCAATATCTGACTCTGATAACCAATATAATGGTTAAGTAATTAATATTGATTAGCCAGTAAAAAAAGCGAAGTAACAATGTTTGATCTGTCAATTAGGAGCTAGCTCCTTTCCATTGCAGGGATAATTTAGGTTTCCCTGGCTGTTTGTGTACAAAATATTTTTTGCGAGGCCAGACATTCATTTAAAATTATAATCGGAAATTAAAATAATCAATCCAGAAGGAGAGGTTGGCCCTGGCTGCCACACATTATTTTATTTTTTTCAAGGGTTACCGCCCACCATATATGACAACCACTGAACTATAACTGCCAATAACCAACTTGCCGTTTGAAAATGTCCAAATTCATTCTCTCTCCCTTGCTTTTATGTTTTGTCTGCAGCCTCGCAGCTTTGATCTAGACCGCCTATCTGCTGGGAAACTTTACCCACCGCTGCATATCCCATGTTGATTCCACGTTAGATTTTTTGGCTTTATATTTCGTCACATTTCCCCTGTTGCTAAGGATCCAAGCATTCTATCCCCAGGATTTTGATGCCTTCGGCAACTACAAGTCAAATGGGAAAACATCATTGCTCTTTCTGACTCGCTGAACACATCCCCATCCCTTGGTTTTTCTTGCTTTACATGATGCAGTGTAGGGTATTTTGTTTTTTTATTTAAAAAAAATTAATGTTTTTATTCAAATTAATACTTGGAAAAAAATAAAAAAATATTATTTTAATATATTTCCAAATAAAAATAACTTTTAAAACCTAAATATCGGTAAACAACTTTAAACTTAATTTCCATGTTGGTGTTGGTGGCTGTGTCTCCCTTTCTTTTCTTGCCTTTTGTTTGTTATCTTCAAAGTGAAACCGGCCAGTCATTAAGTTGTTCTTCGTCAAAGTTTACTTGCAGATGGGAAAGTACGATGATCTCAGGCATGTTAAATCCGCTTCAGCTTTTAGACAGTGCCTTTCCTTTTCTTTCCCAGCGTCGATAACTGTAGGGGATATATCTTCAAGATCTGCAGATTTTAAAGAAAAATATTAAAATCGACTAGGCATTTTAAATGGGCAATTTTATCCGTCAATGATTTCTTTTTTCCCTGGCAGGCATATAATATAGAGCTTTTGCTGTGAAACAGGATGCCATGAGGGAGGCCATGCATGAAAAATTAAAGAACTGTCCCATCTTTATTAATTTGTTGGGAAATCTTAGTGCTTTTGTTCCTGTTCTAACCCGTCGTGTGCTTAATCATACCTCCAATTATCTTGTGATTTCTAAACCCAGCACCAAGATCTCCTAGTTGTCCCCATCCTTCTTTCTCTGTCCCTCCCCATGTGCTATGCTGTTAAAGAAAAAGTAGTCATCATGTAGTTAATCATTCTTGTTACGACTCCTAAACCCAGAAATAAAATCTTGCCAATTACATCGCAACAAGTTGACTACTCGCGGTGAGATTCTTATCGAGTAAAAACGAAACTGAGGATGTCGATGTCGATTTCGATTTCGATTTCGAGTGTTGTCTTGTCAATTTTTTTAAGAAAAAAAAATTGTCTTGTCACTGTTGATCAATTTATGGCTTCACGATTTCTTTGCCCCAAAGTTGGCTCGACGCTTATTTATCTGCCCCAGCGTCCTGGCGCGTGGGCCGCAATCTCTACAGTGAATTAAAAGTCTGGTGCGCTTCCTTTGATTTTTAGTTGCAGGATCAGATGCGGACAATAAAAATTATATCAAAATTTTTTTATTTTACTTTATCATTTAAAAAATTACATTTTAAAATGAAAATAAACAAGCTAGCTGATATAGTATAAAAAAACACATAAAAACAGCCCATCAAATGCCTAGTCTTCAAATCAACTCAATGTTCTTGAGAGATTGAATTTTAAGCGGTAATCCTGTTATAAAGAGATGGAACAGAGAGCAAATTTTTTGAACCAGCACCGAATCTCTCTTCTCAACAAGTGTTGGGTTCAAATTTTTTATTTGTGATAAAAAAGAAAGGATGTTAAAATAAACTACATGGTCCTATAAACAAGTGATAGTAAAATCAGTTTTCCTTTTAATTAAAAAATGATAATATCACTAGGAATACCTTGAAAAAATAAAAAATTGTTATATTTTTAAAGTCAAGGCAATTTACCACCTGAGTCCTTTTTTTTTCTCTTGCTGTAACTAGCGTAAATGTGTATTACTATTGTGTTGATTTTTTTTTAAAAAAACAATATTATTCTAAAAATATCAGCAAAATACCATGTTTTTTTCAATAAAATAAAATAATAAAATAACATAGCTTGATACATGTCACAGTTGAGAATAAAGACTTCGCAGTAAATAAGATTTTATGTGATGTTGTGTTTCTAAAATAAATTATTAAAATGAGATGGTATAGATCTCGAGGAAAGGTGACGAGATAAAAAAAAATAAAAATAAAAAAACTTTGTAAGGACACCAAAACGCATTGTCAATGTTATTATAAATATTATGATGATACAAATTCAATTATATTATAAAAGATTATTATTATTTTTTTTGATTAACGTGGGTGTCCGGGCCAGCTTTCGCGCACCACGACTAATCCCACGGGCCTTGAAGATAACGACCATGTAAGCCTCCAGTGGCCATCATATGAGCAACCAAGAACTCGAACCTGAGACCACAGAGGGAGCAAACCCCTTGATCTCAAGTCATTGCCACTTGGCCACCACCTAGATGGTTTATTATAAAAGATTATTGATAGTATTTGAGGTGGTCCACACTCTGCAATCAAGGAAAATAAGCAACCAGAACAAGATGAAACTAGAAAAAATTATAAAAAAAAAGAAAAAAAAAACATGAGAAACCAAACACACTAATTGCTATATCATGGTTTCATTATAAAAAATTCAACAATGCAAACTCAATACATTAAAAAAAAATCACAAACAGTTATAAGACAATACAATATTTATTTACTCTGTATAGTTAAACGTGTAATTACAATGAGAAGATATAATTGAATAAGGAGTTTTTTAAAAAATTAATAAATAAAATTTTGAAAATACACTAAAACTCTAATTATAACATTATCAATATAATTAAAAAAATCTAAACAGAATAATTTAAGCAATATAAAAAAAAATCATAAACAATGGCTGCAACGAGACATGTACATTGTGAACAACCGACTTGACTTCCTAGTAAAGAGTGCATCTGGTTTTGATATTGGTAAATTTATCTTGCTAAATTTTTTTACAACAACAATAATACAGTAATTAGAGTTTTAACATGGATCCGAGATCCCTTTTTTTTTTCCCCTTGCTTCCCTTTCCTATCTTCTTTGAAATTGGTGCCATCCCATTCCAACAACTCTTATATAAGTAGATATTCCAAACCTGACTCCTTGCAAAGTCGTTATTCCCAGATACAACATATACCAGACGGTGTTATTTTTTTAAAAAAAAACAGGTGTTGACAAGCGACTATATTATATTATGCTGTTTTAAAATGTCATTATATATTGAACGTATTTGTTTTTGTATTCAAAAAATATTTTCAAAATATTTTTATTTTTTTCCTTCAGATTATTTTTTATAGTTTCTGATTTTTTTATATATCAATATTAAGATATATTTTTAAATAAAAAATATTTTAAAAAACAACACCTAATATAAATACAAACACAATACCAATATCGCAGTCCAGCGCTTGACGAGGGCATTTTCGACGTCTACTAACTTCAATGGCGCGTGGAATGAAAAATGCAATCCCCGCGATCAGTGGGAATCATGCTTTGAAAAAGGGAGGGAGGTGGATCTGCGGTCTTAGATTTCTCGTGCCTTAAGGTAGCTAAACTGGCCTCCCTCCAAACCCTTTGAATTCCATTGAAGACAAGATCTACAAATAGAAAAACCCACCTAATCTCGAAAAAGTGTACTTTCAACAACCTCTTGGATTCGGTGAAGACCCTCCTTGCTAGGCGTGCTCCTCCGCAGAAACTTGGCGTGATAATTGTAAATGCTCGTTGATTCGACAATAAGTAAGGAATAAAGCCTGGCCGAGTGGAATAACTGTTCAAGGAGCAGCGTTCGATTTTATTCCCGTTTTCATTTAGCAAGCATTTTTAAGATGCTGCCGTTACTTCTCTTCGCTGACTTCATGGATTCGAACATGGAATTAGCGCTGGAGAATTATTAAATCTTTTTTTATCTTTAAAATCATTTAAAAAATTAATGTCGATTGATTCAGGAAATCTTTACATCGAGTTTTAAAAAAAATAAACAAGCCTTTAAAAAAATAAAATAAAATGGAGGGGGTCCTTACCTTAAAAAAACAGGAAGAAAGCAGAGGTGTTGCCGACAACAGTACTGTCCAGTGATTCTCCCGGATTTCTCATGGTTCCCCTTTGTAATAAAGGATCGTGGACAGATCAGTTTTTAAAATTTTAAGCTGCAGTACTTTGTCCCTACATGAAACTTCGCGGTGAATCTGGCTTCAAATTTCAAATCGGTGACGCAGATATGCTACAACCTCGAAGCTTTTTGTTTGTTTATATGACACCTTTTCGGTTAAGGCTATGAAAAATAAAGAATAAAATCAGCCATACATTACTTTTTAGTTTGTCTTTCTCTCTGTGGGATGGAATTAACTGTCATCTTAATTTCATCCGTGACTGCTCCAGTGGATTGTTCGAGGGGCTCGAAGATTCTCTCCTCTCGAGAAGTTATTATGGAATTTTCAATCCATGGCAAGAACATCGTCAGATCCTTTGGATTGCCATGTCATCCCTATATTGTTGATTATTTTAGATACAACCAAGAAAGAAGAGATTATTTCCTCTTCTAACTGAAACTATTACCATAACAAATAGCTCAATTTATTTCTTTATGATTGATCAAATTTTTAATATATTCTTACTCTCTTAATTATAGTTGCCATGTCAGTGCATGGCATTTGGTTTTTTAATTATAGTTTTATTTTGAAAACACCCTTGCACTGCACAAAAATATAATTATATATTTAATGGTCAAGGTGCTTAAAACATCGAACAGTAAAAATTCATATATTTACTGCGAGCAGCATGCTCATAGAAAAATTCAGATAGATTCATTGAGAGAGACGAGTTTTGGTTAAAAGGAGAAAAATCTCCAAAATGGTTACTGTTCTATTTCGTGAACCATGAAGAAGACTAGGTCAAAGGTTCCTCGCATCAGCCACGAGATACTATTTATGGTGAGAGTGACGCTAGTTGAAAACTAACTTGCGTCTAATTCAAAAGCGTTTTTTTTATCCTCCCATCTCAATAGCAAGAGCAAGAGCAAGTAGCCATTGATGTTGCTGCATTGTTGCTTCGTTTACGTTTCTATCGCTCTCATTCAAAGTGCATTTTTTCAAGAAAAAAAATCATATCTACATGCAAGCACCAGTCACTACCGTCTCCTTTTTTTTTCCCTTTTCATTTATCAAGATATGCGAACCAGAAACGATACCAAACAGTCATTTGGTTTTATTCTTTGGATTGCGACACCAGCCAGGATGGTCATGTTTACGGATGATTTTTAGAATAGTTGTTAAATTCAACATGATCCATGTAATTACCTTGAAAATTTTATAATTAAAGAATTAATTCAAGTTGAATCATAAAATATAATATATAGACATGATAAAACCTGATTGGCTTGACTGGATTGATCTATAACTAATTTTAAAAATTAAAAAAATACAAATTTACATTATTTTAATATGAAATAATTGTCTTGGGCTGATCTAACAATTCGCGACTTGATTCACTGGCTCGACTATGTTTTTCATGGTATTTGAAAAATAATGCTTGCTCGGCATCCCACGTATATTTGGTTAGTTAGAGGGTTTTAGCTGATGGTTTTTCCATGAACTTCTCCGGGTTTGGGCAGTAGCGTGATTGTGATCTACGAGTATCCAGGATGGAAAGACGGGGCCGTTTAGCTTGATCGAGGGTGCATGAGACGTGATGCTGTTGACCAGTCGTCTCCGTGTTGATCTTGAAAAAACCAGCAAGAGTGATTATAAGATTTGATTTGGACTTGGGCGTCTTAAAATAATTTTTTTTTAAAAAAAAATCACTGGAAAGAGCCAAATTATCAGTATAGTATTTTAAATAGTGTAATTTAGCTTCTTTTTTCTCTGTCCATGTTGTATTCCAATGACAAGTGACATTTCAACAAGCTATTTGTATTTTAAATAGAACGAGGTAAGAGGTGGGAAAGACTTAAAAATAAATAAATAAAAAGTTTAAGTTTTCCCTCAATTTTATTGCTCTTCCAAAAAAAACCAGAAAGAATAAAATTTTATTTTGATAAAAAGAATTTCAAGATCGATCCCACATAACTATCCCTTTAATTTTTTGTGGCTGTTCTTACAGCTCTGCCATTGGAGATGCCATTACTCGAGTATTGCTTTGTTATGAGCTGGGGGGGCCTTTCATCGGTTGAATGTTGACTTGCGCGTGCAAACTTCGTTATCGGAGGTGTTTTTTTGAAGGACAGTTACAGCTGCCACGCAAAACTTATCAAGAGGCTAGAAACAGGTCTCGTCACGCACACATACCAGTCCATGTGCACGTTACATAGTACTTACTTCTAGGGTGCTCCGATTGGCTGGCCTGTCTCTTAGGCCCATACTGCATGAACTTGTTGGTTGCCTGATGGCCGTCGAGGTGCCCATCTTGTATATAGCTTTTGTTTTTTCTTTTTTACCCTTTTAACTACATGTCAAGTTTGGTTTTTTTTTTTTATATATATATATATATATATATAGCGCTGGGAGTTTAATGGGGACACCACCACCTTGCCAAACGGCCATAAAAGAGAACCATCCCTGCACGTACGAGAGTGCCAAGCTCTTATTTGAACATCAGAATTGAAAATAAATGAGAATGAACAGAGGGACCACTTAAAGTAAGGGTTAGTTCGGTAATAAAAGGTTTATTTGTTTTGTCTGTTATCTATTTTTATAAATGAAGTAAATGATTTTCATCTAAAAAAAATCTAGAATCACTGGACATCTCCAATTGGAGAGCCAGCCAAAAAAAGAAAAGCTATTCTTTTAGCTTTTCTCCCATTATCTTACAGTCCAATGAAAGAGCCAAATAAAAAGTTAAAATAACGTTTATATATATAAAAAAAACAACCCCGACAAAATACCAAAAAAGATTATCTAAATGTTTATTCTCTCTCTCTCGATAGCTTCTCTAAAAAAATAAAAATAAAATGCTAATATTAAAATATAAATAGATCATTAAAATTTGAAATTTTAGCCATGAGAAATAAATATATTAAATCAAAAATATTAATTTTATGCACAAGAAATAAATTAAATAAATTCCCCGCACTAAATATTAAATAAATACAACATCAGACGAATAAACGTGGCGGCGATGCATGTATCTCTAGGTTCGGCGGAGCAAGCCCGCCGATGGGGGGGTTTCGAGAATGGAAAACGACCGGGAAAAGGCAAATGAATCCAGCCGTGCACCGCAATAAGATCAACACTATTAATGTCTTTTATGGAGATTAAGAGAGGGCACAGGCATGCTTCAATGAGAATAATGGCAAGCACTAAATGGAAAGAGAACCCCAGTTCCCTTTAAGAAACTTAACTGGAGCACCTTTTTATGTCCCTTTGAAGCAACCTGATGGATTTATTTTTTTTATCGGACATCTCTCACCAAACAGGTAAATGGCTCATCAACTCACCTTGCTGCTGTAATCAGTCCATATTACTTGCTTGGCAGGGTTTTGCACACGCAGAGGCCTGGAGTTAAAAAAATAATTATTTTGATATATTTTTAAATAAAAATTATTTTAAAAAATAATTGATAGCACAATGCTATATAAAAAAATATTTTAAAAAATTATTCTGGAAAAAAAAATACAACCACATCATAAAAACAAACATGTTATGACGGCCGAATTTTACAACTACGTGGAATATTCTTCCCTGCAATCAAATTGACTTGCACCACTTGAATCTCGGCTCCTAGACTGTCTTTCTACAGCCCAATGGCAACAATAATGAGCCCATGTTACTGAATTCCTCCATCACTTTCTCTCGGAAGAAAATCTAGTCCTAGTGATCGTACTTCAAAGGGCGGTCATTTTCAATTTGTTTTCTTTTCTTCACCAATTTCATCTTCTTAAAAACTCGCCTTGGCAAATTGATAGAAAATGACAATAGCACGAGCATGGCTAAAGGGAGGGGAACGGCGTGATGATCCAACTGGGCCCGATTGTAAGGTTGGTTACTGGTTTTCAAGGATATGGCAACCAGCAGGCATGCCATTGTTGCTTGTAGTGCCTTTTTCATCGTGCAATTGTCTGGGAAATGCAAACATGGCACATGAATCTGTAAGAGGGAAAGGATGGTCCCCTAGTACAAACTAACCTTGACAAGAAATTTGCAACTGCAAAAATTGAAAATTTGAGCGGCCATGGATGTTGGTTTTGTGGGCTTTTTCTCATTTATTGGTGTGGAAGAGGAGGGACACATGCTGGATCGGAAAGTGGCTAGGGTTCTGAGGCACACCTCAACTCTGCAAAACGTAACCTTTACGTGTAAATCTAACCTTCTATTTTATGGACGGACCATGAAAAGGGCCAAGTTTTGGTATTAAAATTTGTCAGCTAATGTTCTGAAAATGACTCATCACTAGATCCCCAATATTTCAATTGCCCTCTCCCCTTACTAACACAGCGAATTAGGTCCCCACCTTTTGGTAAATTCTAATCTTTTTTCATGATAAATTAACCGTCGGCATGGTAGAAAACTTACTCTTTCTCTTGAAGATGAACAATCTGATCCTCTTTCAAGAAACAATATTTCGTCTGATATTTAAAAATATAATTTACTTATGAAGTCCCTAACAAATGTAAACCTATCAATTTAAATATTTTCCTCTACTTTCTTACAAGGAAAAGATTTTGCACCCCCATTTCAGGATGCTAGATTCATCCTTGCTTCATTGCTTTTGAATGCATAACTCACCCTTTCAAAGCTGTAGAGAGAAAAAATTATGAAGGTGGTTGCATGCATGATGGAGAAGATATGAATGGGATTAATAAAATCTCTCTCTCTCTTTTATACGAGGAATTAATAAATTGCCCTAAGTAGTTTCTAGTAATTGTCTTCAATCTCCGATTGCACATTTACTTGCCTTCTTATTTAAGGACGCTGGGAGAGAGATATATATACTTACTTTTGGCCGTTGGTTCAGGCGGCTTTCGTATCTATTTAGTTTAAAATCATAGCTTCAAGTATAATTAACACTTGGATAAGATGAAATAAACATATGGCTTGCAGGCTATCAATGTTACTATTGCTATCGATATTAGACCACGGGAATGGACTTAATTCCCACCGAATTAATTAATTGAAAGTTTTGTGAGTCATGAACTAATGCTTTCTTCTCATTCACATCCCTTTTCAGCTACTGCACGATTGTGTGGTAAATTATGTCCAGTATACAAAAATTTAGTGGAATTGATGGTGTCATGGAAGAAACATGCACGCTGCTTGTATAGATTCAAAGTTTGAATGCGGTAGACCAGCAGCCACTGCTGATTGCTGCGCGTGCATATTTTCCATATTCGTGTTAGGATCCACACCGAAAACCTAGAAATCAGCATCACTGGCATGGTATTTGAGGTTAGGACTAGCGCCTGTGACAATCCCCGACACTTAAATTCTTGGCCTTTCCTCTTAAATTAGTAAAAAGTTGTGACCTATAAACTGCAACCTTAGCCCAGAGAGAAAAATGGAAAGGGGAGGGAGAATATATCATCAAATAGAGGCCTGAATATATAATCCCTACGACAAAAATTGTTTTAACAGGCAAGAGCAGCACTGACCTCTGGTTCATAGGGTCCCGTGACAGAATTCAAGAGGTCCATAAAATTCCTCCTACCAAACCAATCTCAGTCCCTAATGAGGCTACCGAAAACCTCTCAGAGATTATGGTTTTCCCACAACTGCTATAGACATTTAGGTGTACAAAATATATATGTTTGAGTTACAGAAAGAAAATAACTTGCCTTGGGATTTAAGGCTATCTATATAGCTTAGGATGGTTAATGTGCCTGTCTCCTCTGAATACTCAAGGATAGAGACTAATAAAATGACAATGAGTTGCTGCAAAAGTTGCCCCAATTCTGGGTTTTGCGGGCTACACAATGATTGAACCAATCTCCAGGGACATGTGACCAAGGAGTGTGCAAAATACATGTATATTTTATCCTGAGTAAATCAAATTTGACCAGGAATGGTGCCTTCTGGTGTAGCAAATGGTTTCGTATGTATCAGCCTCATTCAGCTTTAGTTTGTCTATGAGGTCTCAGTGGGTGTTCTACATTAGGTGCTGTTATATTGGGCCATATGGACACCTCAACTTAGTATAATGAATGTTTCGAACTTATTGGGCATCAAAGTTCCTAGAGCTCTAACTCAATAACATTGGTTCTACAAAAGCATTGGACCAAGTGATACACCCAGGTCCAAATGAAAAACCAAATGGATGCTAACTTTAATTGAATCTTGGATACTTGAGTGAGCTTTATAGCCTATCAGGGCTTTCAATATGTATCTCTCATTAACCTAAGCATTGGTGTATGGATCTTGTTAAGAGGGTATATATTCAGACCCATCAGTAAGGTGAACTCTACTTATTTTTTCTATTACAAAAAACAGGCTCGAACAAGAGACTCTTAAAAGAGGTCTACTTAACACCGTAAATATATCGTGTTACAATACTGAAATTTTACTCAATTATGCCCTCCAGCTCGGGGTTGGTTAACCAAAACAGTCATTAACATGTATAAAATTGTTAATTTCTACTTCTATTGGCAGATATTACAGTCAAAGTCTGATATTGTAACTGGCTTCACAGAGTGTGTTACCTTATTCACAAAGGTTGATAACGCTGCTCTCTCTTGCCCTGCCCGTTGTAAACACTGATTTCAATGAATCCCATAAATAATCAATTGTGTTTTTTTTATTGCTAAATATGTTGTTTTTTCATTTTAAATAAAACACAGATATAACCTCCTACATAAGTGGTATTTTTTTTTTAGATTAATGTGGGTGTTCGGGCCAACTTTCGCGCACCACGACTAATTCCACGGGCCCTGAAGTTAACGACCATATAAGCCTCCAGTGGTCATCATATGAGCAACCAAGGACTCGAACCTGAGACCACAAAAAAAGTAAACCCCCTTGATCCAAGTTCTTGCCACTTGGCCACCACCTGGATGGTTTACATAAGCGCTATTTTAGCTTGTCATGGTAATGTCCTTTAAGAACTTTAACATAAAAAATAAAACTGCTGTTATCATGACACCAATGAAAGATATTTCATACCATCGTGCCACTTATCTTTCACGACCCAGAGCTGTTCCTTTAAAATACAAAGGGCAGAAGAACTAAAGAGAAAGGATATGGATTGCTTGATCTTTGGATCCATGTCGGCGCTACACTGTAGGGCTGGATATACATGTGTGTGTATTTTTGTGTAACATAAAAAAATATGATCCAAGTATTGTACATGTATTCTAAAGAATAAAAAAAAATTATAACTAAACCCGATTAGAATAATATAAATTAATTTTATCATAAAAAATATAATCTAACATTTTTAGTATATTTTTAAAAATAAAAACAAAATTAGCAACTTGTGTTATAAACCAGCCAGATTAATATAAATTGATTTTATTTTAATTACATAATAAAATAACAACAACAATAAATAGACCATGTAAAAATAAATTGCCCACAATAATCTAATTTTTTCCCAAAAAACAAGAAAGGTCAATTTTTAGTTAATTAAATATTGAATAATGAGATGAAAAAAAATAAAAAAACACTTAGTTTAAATTTAAATTTATTCAAATTGACATGACAAACTTGTAATTTGAATAATAAAAACCAAGTCAACACAAGCAAACTTGTGGCATAGGTAACCAGACACAAAACCTTTTTTTTTTAAAAAAAATTAATATCAGGTAAGAAATAAAAAAATAAGTAAAAAAAATAGATGTTAACTAGCATTGACTTTTTAAACAAGTAGCGCGAGCTATTGGATTGGAAGCACCTCACGTGAAAAAATCACAAAGTTTAATTATCAAATAATAAAATGTTGAATAAATAAATTCAAACATAACAATTAAAAAAATAAATATCAGAACTAATTAATTAAATAAATAAATTAGAGGGCAATTACAAACTCTTGATATTAAAATTGAAAAAAAAGGGTTCAAACTAAAAAAAATACATAATAAATTAAGATTGGATGAGAAGATTATAAAAATCAAAACTTTATAAACAAACCAAGAATAAAAATCAGAAACAAAAGTAGCAGGAATCAAATTTAATGAAAAAATAAATTGAGGGTTAGTTGTGAAATTTTGGTAGGCTAGGAGTGAAAATCAGGAAAGGAAAGGAGAAGCAAAAAAAAATCACTGACATCAAATGAAAAATCTGTCAAAGACATGCATGATCAAGGCTGGAGATACCGCCATAGAAATTCAGACATTACCCTGGAAACAAACAGACCAATTTATCTATAATTTATCAAACATCATGTAAAATTATTTACATTTTAAAAAACAAATATTTTACTAATAATTATCCAAGATTATTTATTCCCAAGTTGCTCAGTTTTTTTAAATAATATATTATAATAACACGCGTGCAGGAAAATATAGCTGATATAACAAAGCACCATGTGCCTAAAAGAAAACAACAAGGAGGGTGCTACCGACATGGCTCTGGCAAAAAGAGTGTTGTAACTGCAGAGCAACGAACATGGTCTGTAAACGTATTTGCACGTTGTTTCGAGCCTTAAAATTGAATTTAATTCAAATAATTAAATCAATTTCCGTGTTTAAAATCCTTTTAAGAATTTACAAATTGATCCCTCTAAAGATCAGCAATAAAAATAATATTTTTAAAATATACAACAACACCTATTTCTTCGCTGCCCGTCTCTTCTTTGTCAAGCAAGTTGCCGGGAAATGCTAAAGCCAGGACTGAACCCAGATGGGAAATTTCATTCGTTACAAATAGAGGTGCATTTGCATCTTTGTCAAGCTTCAAGAAAAACACTAGCAATGTCTAAATACATACATACATGATACATGTATGTGTGTACGTACGTACGTATGTACGCATAAAAGAAGTGATGTGACTCGTCTAAAAGAGATATTTCTTTTGTAAGGTTGATTGCTTGATGTTCTTAAATTCTGACTATATACCCCCCCTCCCCAACTTCTTGTTGTCTTGGGGGTGTGTTTTCAATGCTAATGACTGTTTTTTTTTTTTTTTTTCTTCCAAGGCTTCTTGTTAATTCAAGTACCAACGTTTAATAAAGAATCAAGGGTAAAATAATATAAGAGTCTTTACAATAATTTTTTTAATTATAGATAAAATAGTTAAGACTGCTATTTAAATTTATTTTTACATGTATTTAAAATAATTTAATTATATAATTTAATATTTTATTTAAAACATAAAAATTATAACAAGTTATTAATTAAATTCAAGTTCCACACATGAAATTAAATTAAAATTCATGATGTGTTTGCAAACAAGCTCTAAAAATACCAACACAACAAGTATTCGCGACAGTTTTCTGTTTTTTATTTTTTATTTTTATCTTTAGAAGATCTTAGTTTCATTTATTTTTTATTTTTGCCGTTTGATCCGGTAAAAACAGAAATACAATTAAATACCTCACCTATTCGTGTTTCATTACTTGTTCGCAATGACAACATTTACTGTCCATCTTCTGCTCTTCCTGTTCCGGACCGCCATTTTCAGCTAAAAAAATTCCAGACCAGCAGACGGAGGCTATCCCAGTAATTTCTGTGAAGGGATCCGCAAAAGTTACGGTACAACCCTAGATTCCAACGCTCTGCTGTCCACTACATATTCCAACAGGGTCATATTTGCCCCATCTTCTCCCTCCCCACCCCCCTCTATCTTTTCCACCGCAGAACAAATCAAAGCAGACAAGCTCGACACCCTCTCTCGCTTTCCAGTCGTCGCTTCCCGTGTTAGTCTCTCGCCCTCTCTCTCAACCCCCCCTTCCTTTAAATCTCCCTTGATTTATTTATGTTGCGTAATTATTACTATTAAACTGCTAGTTACTCAAATCCCAGATCTATTATTACCACTAAGGACACAATCTTTTTTATTTTCTTGTTTATCTTAATCACATAAAAAACTGTCCTTTTTCAATTGTTAGTTGGTTTTTATGTATCTGCAGTCAAAGGGGGTTGCTCTCTCTGTTTTCTCTTGTTCCTTTTGCTGCTACTACTAATAATGGCTGGTCAAAGGAATGACTACGGCAAAAGATCACAGCACTCACAATCTGATTATGGTGGGGGTAAAAGAAGAAACCCCGGAGATGACCCTTCTGACCAGAATACGATTACTAATGAAGATACAGTCTATCGTTATTTATGCCCTTTGAGAAAGATTGGCAGTATTATTGGTAAAGGTGGAGAGATTGCTAAGCAATTAAGGGCGGATAGTAAGTCAAATATTAGGATTAGTGAGGCAATGCCGGGTTATGATGAGCGAATTGTTACTATTTATAGTTCGAGTGAAGAAACTAATCTTTTTGGAGAAACTGGCGAGTATGTTTGTCCTGCTCAAGATGCACTTTTTATGGTTCATGATAGGGTTATTGCTGAGGACTTGAACAATGCTGCTGCCGAGGAGGAGGAGGGAGAGGATAAGTTTGGGGAGGTACAGCAAGTTACGGCGAGAATGCTTGTGCCAGCGGATCAAATTGGGTGCGTTATTGGGAAGGGTGGACAAGTTATTCAGAATATAAGGAGTGAGACTTGTGCCCAGATTCGGATTACGAAGGATGATCATTTACCTCCTTTAGCTTTGAGTATTGATGAACTCCTCCTGGTAAGGGGTTTCTTAAGTTTTTGTTTTTCTTGCTAGTGTACCATACCGGAACTTAAATTCTTATTGAACTTTATTTAAAACAAGAATACAACAAAAGAATGAACCTGTGTGCTTTCACTGTCGAGTGTCGATGGCGGAGCTGTTTGAATTTAATTTCTATTATAAACATGTTTTCTTTTTGTGACCTTATTACTAATGCAGCATGTTGTGTCTACCAATAATAACAGTTGAATACCTGGGCATGCGATTTTCTTTTCCAGATTTTAAAAAAGCAAACATAAATTCTGAACCAAAATCTCCAGTGTTGTTTGCTAGTGAATATGTCAGTTCATCTCAAACATGCTTTTCAAGAGGACTTGCTACCACGGCAGTAGCTGTTGGATGCTGATGTATTTTCTGAGAGAAGTGAACTTTTGATATGATACAGATACATGGAGAACCCTCTGCTGTGAGAAAGGCACTTTACCAAGTGGCAACCCGCCTTCACGAGAATCCATCTCGGTCACAGCACTTGATACTGTCTTCTTCAGCCAACATGCATGGTGGCATGTTTGTGACTGCAAATGCTGGAGCTCCTGTTTTGGGTCTATATGGCAACTATAAAGGTGGTTGGTCATCATCATTTTACCCTGACCAGAGAGATGAATCTTCCGCGAAAGAATTCTCTCTTCGTTTAGTGTGTGCCACTGCAAACATTGGAGGTGTGATTGGGAAAGGTGGTGGTATCATCAAACAAATTCGCCAGGAATCTAGGGCTTCTATTAAAGTTGACAGCTCAGGCGCTGAAGGAGATGATTGCATAATATTTATATCAGCAAAGGAGGTGAGCATGCTATTCTTATTTTACAGGCCCTCTACGGTTTTCTTTGTGAAGCACTCTTTATGGAATTCTGTATTGTTGATGATCTAACCATTTTCCTTTTAGTTCTTTGAAGATCAATCTCCAACCATGAATGCAGCATTGCGCTTGCAACCACGGTGCAGTGACAAAACTGAAAAGGAATCTGGTGATTCTGTAATCACCACCCGTCTGCTTGTGGGAAGATCACAAATTGGATGTCTTATGGGAAAAGGTGGGGCAATTATTTCAGAAATGAGGAATCAGACAAGGGCAAACATCCGGATTATTTCAGAAGACAATCTTCCTAAGGTTGCTGGTGAAGATGATGAGATGGTGCAGGTGAATGTTTATAATTTTAATAGTGTGCAAGTGTTTTGACACTGCTATTTGTGTCATGTGTTGCTCAATTTATTTTGGGTTTTTTGGCATATTTGGTCCAACCTTTGTAACACCACGGAGATTATGTTTTTTAATGCTGACTAGATCACCGGAAGCCTTGAAGTCGCTAGCAATGCTCTTTTACAAGTGATTTTGAGGTTGAAAGCCAATTTATTTGGAAGGGATGGAGCACTAACTGCATTTCCACCAGCACTTCCATATATTCCTATGTCACTAGATACATCAGATGGTTCAAAATACGGAAGCCGAGACAGTCAATCACGCGGACGCGGTTACACTTCTTCCTCTAGTGGATATGGATCTCGTGATGCGCACCCAAGTGATAGTTATGGAAGTAATGGAGGTTCACTGGTATTTTTATCTTTGCATATATGTGTGTGTAGAGGGAACTTTCTTCTGGAAATCTGTGGATCAGTAACTGTGTCTATGTTGTTATTGCCTCTCATGAAGTTTTATGTGATTGTTCTTTCAGATTGGCGGTGAAAGCAGTTACGGAGCATATGGTGGCTTCTCATCTGGTCGTTCTGGTGGTGCTGGGTAAGATTTCTTTTGTTTGAAACTTTTTTGCTCAAGTTTTATTTTAGCTGGTGCAATTTATTATTGTTACATTTTTCTATTGTTTCTTAAAGTGAAATGTATTTGGAGATCTTCATCCATTACCGATATTGATAATCTCTCCCTCGCTTGATTCTTCTTAACTTCTGCTACCAGGTTATCTGGTCAGAATCCTGCTTCCCAAAGAAAACATCATGGGTATTAATCCTGTATTCTAGGGCCAACAGGTAGATAATTTTCCATCCTCTCTTTCTTATCCTTATTATTCAATTAGCGTGCTGCTTTCTGTTTTCTTTGTGATTGAAGAGGACATAACTACACATTGATATCTAACCCAGCCATCCTAGTTTTTAGAATTCTAATGCACCTTTTTGCCTCTGTTGCCTTCCCTGTACAATCCAAACAGCAGTGATCTACAAATCCTGATGCCGCCCTTTGCCCTTTGATGAAGCCTTCAGCCTAAGTCACAAAAGATCAGATGAACAGGCCTTGACAAAACTGTGCTTCACCTTGGCCCACCCTCAGATGCTTTATTTTGGATATCTGTTGATGCAATTCACCATTCAATCATTTGAGGACCTTGACACCAGTAACTATCAAAGCTTATATTGTGCTCTAGATGGATAGCCCATCAGCATGCTTATGTGTAACAATAATAATATCTATTTCCCTGTAAAAGATGTGAGATTGGCACTCACGAACTTGTGTCACTGGTTTTATGAGGGAAAATTTTTTATAACTGAATTCTGAAAGTATATGCTTGTATTAGTTATCAATCTGTGTGTGGCTTGACAGATTATGGCAAGGGCCCAGAAAACTTTAGGTTCTGTAATCTGGACTGTGCTTTACCATCTCGTCATGGTGCAGTCATTCTTTTATTTCAATTAACTTTTATTTTCAAGTTTGTGATTGTTATCTTTGTGGCCATGGGTTGCCACTACCTTTATGGTTGGAAGGGAACTTGTGGATGTCCTCCATTTATTCAAATTTTGATTTAATCTCTAATATTTTGCATCTCAATTTTTTATGTGATTTGGAAGAATACAGTGTGGAAATATTGATATGAAAATTTTCTAATATTTCAAATTTGCTTTGAAGGCAAATCTCTTGATGGTCTGTGTTCAGGCTTGTCCCATAAGCCGTGGGAAAATCACAATGGGGCTATTAGTTTAGCTGGGAGGTAGTTGTATGCATCCCTCTTTGAGCTGATTCACCAATTACTGGCATGGTGAAGATAAATCAGCTTGAGGGGTAGGCATGTTCTCTACTTTCATCTTAGTGTTCTTGTCCATTAGCCTTGGATGGATGGATTGAAGTCCTTTGTGTAATTAACGTGGCAGGTTTGATGCATCAACAGTTTTCATTTACATCACCAGCAGGTATGTTTCTCTGCCCCTAGTTTATAGCAAACAGGATGTTTGTCCAAGTCATGACTTGGCTATCTTATCGGTAATCAGTAAGCTGGCTGCTCCTGTATAATAATTCAATAATTGAAAGATGGTGAGGCATGATGTGTGCAGCAATTGAAGGTGGACAAATAGACAGAAGTGTAATTTTCCCAATCAGGCACTATATCCACATTCTTTTATGGCACAGGTACTTCACCTCATCTCATGTATGGAAACAGACCCAGGAAACTAGTGAAACTGCTGTATTTTTGGATGTTCACTGGTGTGATTACCATGTTGAGCAATCACCATGTTATTTGATAGGAACATAATATAACAAATATCACTGTTGAATACAGGAATACCTGAAATCATGTATGCTTACCAGTTGTATTTGGAATAGTTTTATTTCTGTGTTTGCATTAGATTGGGTTTCTTAAGTCTAATGAAAGCTCAGTCTTCAAACTTTTGATTTCTTGTGTTATATTGTGTTTCAGCATAGCAGAAGGTATCTGATTCTTGTTTGGTCTACATTCACACCTCTGCATTGTGGTTAAATATGTGTGTATATATAGGAGGTTGATGTGATTGGAGCTTTTGGGGTCGAATTTGAACAATTGATTTGATAGTGCGGTGCATTGAATTAGCTCGAAAGTAATGTGGAGAATTAACTTGTGTTTTGCTCGTATTGTGAACGGCGAGGAATTGTTTCTGCTGCCGTTCTCCTGAATTTCTCCTTTTAATTGGCGTGTAGTATCTGTTCAGCTAGGATTTTATCATTAATTAGATGTTTGTATAGTGATTCTATCGCGACTGTTGTATAGCCGAATGAGTCTATTCTCTCCCGCCATTCAATCTTCGCTCCTTTTTTTTTTTGCCTTGATCAAACATTGGACACAGGTCACAGCTACGCCAACAACCTTGGCTGTGGTTGAACGCCAGTGGCTGTGGTTGAACTCCAACACAGGTCGCATTAGCGTATGCGGTTTGTAGCTGTGGTTGAACGCCAGTGAACACACATCCCCTATGTCCAAGATTTCAGTAATCTAGAAGGTCTCCCTTCATCAAAATTTGTGTTTTTATTAACCAGCAACGCATGCACGTTGTAGGCGCCCAAAATTAAGTGGTTATTCAATGATGCAATCCGCTAGGGCGGTTAAAGTACGTGCCTGTTCTGACCCGAATCAAGCGTCCATTAGCATTTTTCCAATATTTTATTCAATGGTTAATGACACTATTTGGTTACAAATATAGAAGGAAAAGCCAAAAGGATCCATTGTAAGATGCATTATTGTCGAATGACTAATATTAGCACGACGATCCAATGCTTTACTTACTGCATTGGCACATCGTAAGCCTCCAATTACGGTTTCTTAATCTTATTTTTCTGGGAATATAAAGTGACAAAGGGTGCCAGCATGAATAAATTAAACTGCAACTAGGCATTGCAGGTTTGAACACCACGAGCAGAGTTCTTATCGTCTCCGCTGTAGCAGGTTTGATCTTCAGGAGCTGAGTTCTTATCGTCTCCGCCTTGTGATTGACAGTTCTCATGCTCAAGAGATGCGTCATTACTGCCATCCTCTGCTGCAAATAAAATGAAATTAGTAGAAGTAGATGACAGTAAGTGGGCAAATATAGGCGAGGATTGCACGTGCTTCTGCAAGATACCATCATCATCGTCTGCAGGAGCATAAACTGAGCGCCTTGAACGCATTTGGTGTTGCGGAGTGGGCTGAAACAGGAAAAAAAAACAAGATTTAACAGGTGATGAGCCGTGTTATTAGGACGAAGTTCATTTGTTAAACGCTTCATTTTAGTCAATCCGGCTGGCTTAAAAAACAGGATTGAGTGGCGGGACATTGATTAAATTCAATTCGAGATAGGATTACAGGACAACGATCATAGCATGCAACTGATCTTTTGACGAGGAATCTATTTCAAGGCGTAAACAGGAAGCATCGATACCTGAAGTTTTGGGCGGAGAGCTTCAAGCGGTCCTTTAGGTTTTTGAGCTCCTTGCTGTTGAACAAGTTGACAGACAGGTAAAAGAAAAAAATAACTTGGAATTTCAAACTCAACATTAGAGTTCTAAAGAATGACAACCATCAAAATTCTAGAAAAAAAAAATTCAATTGACTACCTTTCCCAGTGCCCAATCAGCAGAATCAAAGAATGCTCGTTCATGATCCTAGAACAGGATGAAACTCCTTACTTGTTATATAATTCAATTGAACTAACGAAGACAGATATGAAATTAATGATTGTTACCTTAGATATCAACGGCTTCTTCTTTGATGACATTCCCCCATATTTTTTCTTGATGATCTCCTCCTGCAAAATGTGTCAGAAGCTACGTTTTGAAAAATGTTACATTTCGCTTAGCCTGCATATCAATGAAATCTTTATTTTTTCTCTCCAGGGCAAGCAGTTTGAGAGCCAATGAGTTTAGATTTGCGTCAAACGTGTAGCCAAAACACAAAATTTTGTCCAGCGCTCTCAAGATTGCCTTTTCTTATCCCGTTTGGTTACGTTACAAAGAAACAAATTATACCAAGATTCACACGACATTTGATGTGGCAAGTGACAATCCAAAACATCAGGTGATTAATCAAGTACGACAAGAAATACTTAGCGTATCAGTTTGTATGACTATAATATGACATTTGTTGATTTAGAACCCTTATGCCTTGGGAGATTATAAATTCTTGTCGCCAGCCAAACCAGAAGTGTGACGTAAAGAAGTTGCATTGCAATTTACCTCCTGCTCGGGTGAGAGCATGGGGTTTTCACCATTTTGATCCAATTCTTTTTGGTCACCATCGTTTTCGACTGGATTTTCGGCAGCATCGTCACTGAACTCTTGCTCCTTTACGTCCTCGATGCTCTTGCTTGACATTCTGTGTTTTGTAATAATAATAAGAGAAAACATTGTGAGTTGCAAAGAAAAAAAAAAGCGTCGTCTAATCTTTAACTGTATGCGATTGCCGTAATTAAGTATAACTTATAACCATACATATATTGTTACATCTATGTATTCTAGTCCTAGAGAGTTGCTTTGGGTAGTGGCAAAACACACCAATTAATAATAAAAAATAATTGAAGAGAAGAAAAAAGAGAAGAAAATCATCAATAATATTGGTCTTGATAATTAACTAATAAATGCTCGAGAATTGTATGGTAGAACAAAAATGAATTTATTAAAAATATGAAATAGGTAATGTTCAAATGAAATTGAAGCAAAAGGGGCATGTAGAAGTTGTTTTTTAGTTAGTTTAACATGTTTATTACCTGATAGTGATCGATGATCGGACCAGGAAGCTAGGGTGGCGGCAGAGTATGCTACGGATACGGGTCTACCCGGATTCTGCTGTCTTATCCTATCAAAATGAAGCCTCAAGACTACGCAATACGCAAAGAAGTTCGAACAGCGAATATCTCTCTCTTTTCCTTCAGTTCCCGATGCGGGAATAGGCCTGTCATGGGCCTTTGGTCCATGCATTATAATCTGTGGGCTCGTGGCTCTTGTTTTAGGCCAATAGGCCCGATAAACCTTGCATTTTCTTTTCCTTTTCTCTCTTTCTTTTTGTACATTTTGATTGTGTGCATGTATCATTGTGTTTTTGAAGCTTGCTGGTTTGAACTATTTTGTAGTCCCGACGAAATATTTGGGTTGATGAGCATGGTTCAAGAACCCTAAACAATATGCACCTTTTTGTGGTGATCTTATCCTGTAAGCATTGGGATTATATCAAAGAATACATGGAGAAGGAAAGAGACCCTTTCGAGATCCTCTTAAAGGATTTGCTGGGTGCCGACTGCTGGCTGCGGAAAGAAAGTAATGCCCTGAGCTAGCTCGGAAGCATGAATAGCAACAAATCAGTACTCATATTGACAAATATGAGTAATTAATCTTGGGTTTAGTTTAATTAATTAGAATTTAAATTTATTTTTTATGAATTATTAATTTAAAATTTATAAATTTTAAAATTATTAAAAATTTATATCATTATTAACTTTAAAACATATATAGTTAGTCGAGGCATAAAAAATTAGTCTGAATATCTATATTAATAAAAAAAATACATAAGAGTAACATCCAAGTATAGAAAAAACCACCATTTTTCGATGTGTCATTTATCTTACACCCGGTAACTTTGAATTGGATGTATCTAACACAAGTTGTATGTATCTAACACAAGCTTCAGGATTGACGGGCATTTTTCATTTTTTGTTTCCTTTAATTTTTTGCTAGAGGCAAGGTTGATGAGGTTATAAGATATGACTAGCCATATCCCAATATCATACCACATCTTATATTCTGTTTTTTTCGGCTTAGAAAATTAACAGGGGGATTATTCTAGGGCAAACTTTTACATTTTTTCCCCTATCATGAACACTATAGATATATCAAAATAACAATAACAATAATAATATGTATCCTGAATACTCCTCGCACACAGGCCCTGTGTTTCCAAAGTTTTACGTATATAACATAATAATCATGAATTAATGTGTAAATCCATATCAAACAGGGTTTTTTTATTATTGTTGTGAATTCTACTTTATGTGGAAATCTTGTTCTTTCTATTCACCTGTCTACCTTCCGCTTCATCGAGAGTGAAGCCAAGATCACTAGGATCATCTTTGCCATCTTTGGTACGGTATGGGCACTTGTATTCTAATTAGCGAGGATCAGTAACTTTTTTATAATTTAAATCAATCACTTTCTAATGAATTTAATTAATCTCAACCTTGTAAAGGCAATGCTCGAACTTCTCACTGCTGGGCTTCAGCGGCAGCAGTCATCGTAACCTTGGCACACAAGGGGAATGCTAATGCTAATGCTAATTGGTCGGCAATCTGTCAAAAATTCAATAACTTTTGTGAGCGAATCTCTGGTTCTTTTGCCTTTATGCTGATAATCATCACATCAGCTGCTCTCTGTCGCGGCACTAATGGATCACAGGTAGGATGCATGTATCCGTGTCATTATAATTTTTATTTAAGCATGCGTATCTATAGTTCTTAATTACTGTATTGTAAGATGTTGTCACTGATAATATTCAGAACTAATCTATGATATGAAACTTAGTGTTTGTCCAGCCACGTGATCGATGTCTAATGGAGCCTACGGCTACAATTCATCGGGGGCATAGGCATTTTCTAGTTACCTTGAATGCCTCTACAGTTCCCACCTGCCATGAAATGGATTGCTCGAAGATGCTCCCCAGAACATGACATGGTAGATGAAGCTTATATCTGCCTGACACTGGCTGGGGTTATGGTATCAGGACTCATGACCGACCTTATAGCCATCCATTCTATTTTTGGTGCATTTGGTTTTGGACTAACTATCCCTGAAGGTGAACTTGCTGAGACATTGATGGAGAGGATTGAAGACTTTGTTTCGGGTCTGCTTCTTCTCTTTGCTTCTAGTGGATTAAAGAATGATGTGGCTACAATTCGCGGGGGAAGGTCATGGGGACTTTTGGTTCTGATTATTACAACAGCCTGTGCAGGGAAGATTATTGGGACGTCTGTGGTGGTAATGATGCTTATGATTCCAGCTTAGGTCCAGAAAAACCTAAGCTTATGTGCAATATAGGAGGCCATGACCTTTCATTTTTGTCCTGCAATTATAACAAAAATGAAAGAAACGACAACTCCACAGTAAGCAAGTGTTTTTTTTTTTATGAAGAAGGGAGAAGCAAGATAGCGCTGACAGGAGAGATAAAGATAACGAATATATAAATAGCGTTTGATTAATGTTTTAGAACATAAAAGATAAAAATGGTAGTAATAAAAATATGTTTAATTGAATAAATAAAAATAAAAATAAAAATATAAAAAATATGCTATTGTAATAATTTTAAAGTAAATTTAAGTATTTTGAAAATAAAACTACAAAAAAAAAATCATATCAAGATAATTTTTATTTCAAAAGTATTCTTATAAAGAACTTTTAATTAAAAAATTATACAACTAAAACATGTAAAGATAAAATTAATTATTGTTATAATTTTAAAAATTAACTCGTGGTAAACCCTTTAGGATAATTTTTTTTTAAAATAAAATCAATATTATTTTGATACAAAAATCATAAATAAAGTTTAATAAATTTTTTACTTGTATTTTTATCTTACTTGATTGCATGTCAACTTAGATCTTTTATCAAGTCAAATCAAGTTATTTTTTCTTCTATTTTCTTTTTAATCTGAATTAATTAATGTCTTGAGTCGATCACATCTCAAGTTAACCCACAAGTCCAATCTAGATTTTATAATTAAAATTATTATATTATTAATAATTTCAACATTTAGAACAGACGGATAACCGATCTATTTTATATATTATTATCAAATATAATTATGGTTGTATCTTCTATTTTATCTTATCTTTTATGTATTTATTGTCTTTATATATTTTGTTTTAAAATATAATAATCAAATACTGCTATAAAAAAATGTTTTTCTATATTTTTATTTTAAAAATATATAAATTCACTCTATCATGACACATTTATTTTATATTCATGTCTCTTCTTTTTAATCAAACATTTATGTTATATATTTATACACGCGCGCGCTCCAAACACTAACTAAATGATGTTGTTCATGCAATGAAGGAGTGGAGGAAGAGCAGGAGTGATTTAATTTAGTACAGTAGTTAATTACATTTTTGAAAAAACTGAATTCGATGAAGTAACTAGGCATGTTGGAGTACGAATTCTGATAGTACAGATCCATGCTCGTGACATATGATCTGTGGTTGTTCTAATCCACTATCATTCTTCTGCATCATATATATCTATATATAGACACACACACACACAACAATCTGGTAGAGTGAGATAGAGAGACGACAACCAAAGAAGAGCTGAAATTCAAGATTGTTGATAAATGCTCATGTGACAACACTGGACTTGTTCTCTCCTAATATTGCCACAATATCGTCTATTGATTTCAGTGTCTTTTCGTAGTACAGGTACGATTCATATACTCTCGGCGTCCGAACATAAGAATCAAACTGTAAAATAAATTACCAATTAGTTAATTAATGATAACGTGACTGATATTCTATGATTTTTAAGTGAATTTAATTAATCAAATTACAAAAGAAGAAGGAGAAGAAGAAGAAAGAATCAAATCGCTTACCTCGTCCATATTATCAACCAACTCGTTAGCCTTTTTAACATAATCGTCCCGGCGACTTGGAGGCAGCGTAGAGAAAGCATTTTTCAGATCCTTGGAGAGATACGCTTGTTTTTGCCTAATGTAAAACATGACATACCTCCAGGCCATGCTCTCTAGCATGTCTCTCATGCTATGGAGGCCCTCGGCAGTTTGGGTAATTCTTGCAACTGCATCTTCCGGTGATAAGTCAGGCTGAAAAAAATGCTCCCATAGTAATGAACGTGTGCCCCATTTCTCAGCTAGTGCTGCTGGTGGCGCGGTGGTTGCGGTGCCATGTAGCTGGCCTAGTGCTAGTGAAGTGGATAAAAAAGTCACGATTTTCCTTCTGCTGGTCACCCTTTCTAGGGGTGAAATTGATGCTTTGATTATTGGAGCTGAGCGTTTGGGTTGATGATTTCGAGGTTTATTGGTGGTGTTCTTCTGGGCATGGAGGAGAGTTGGGGTGTTAGCTGTGAGACTGCTCATGATGAGTTTGGATAAAATGTGGAGGAATTATTAACTCAGATTCTTTGGAAACGAGGGGAAGGGAGGATTGTCTATGTGGATCTTGGAGCTGGCTGGCTGGCATGCTGACCATTTTGCCCTTCTCTTTAACGTGCACCGTAGCTCTTTGCCATGTGGCAAGCTCGTTATCTTCCCTTTTCTTTTCGATTACGATGACACTTGTTTATTTAGAAGGGCCAGAGCGTCGTCACAGACAAAGATTGAGGCCTGTTTATATTTGGACTGGGCTATCTTGGAGTGGCCCAGTGGGTCTTCCTGTCATCGACTGCTGCATCTGTTAGCCCACCATTCCTTTTCCTTTTTCTCGTAGACAATTTAAAAAACACATTTCACAGTAAAAATGTATTCTAAAAAAATAAAAAGCTGGAAATTATTTTTTTTTTCAAAATCTACATAAATCATTTAATTATTTATTTCAATTCGAGTTTTTTTTTTTCCAGACTCTTAGATGACCTCTTTATCATTCCAGTACCTGGGCAATCTTTTTTCCTTTTTCTTCCTGCCAGTGACTTAAGAATTTTGTTTATACTCGACAAGTGAACTGAAAACAAAGCAAATACATAAATATCAAAACTTGAATTCGATTTCTTTCCTCTACCCACAACAGATCTCCCCTTCCTTTAGCATCACTCTATGTATGATGTATCCCTTTGAGCAACACATTCTGATCCCTTTATTAGAAAACCCATTTCCATGTAAATCAAACACAATCCCAGGAACCCTTTTTGAACCCAAAAGGTCCATAACTTCCCTCAAACCTAGCCTGCCAACAATCCCAGCATTTTTTTTATATATGAAATCTAATTTTTAATTAAATAAATATAAAAAATCAAAATAAACCCAAATAAATTAACTGAAACTGGTTTATTTTTTAAAACAATTAATTCATAAAATCCTAAACATGGTCTTAACCGAGAAAATCAAATCTTGACCAATCAAATATTGATGAATGAAATAAAAAAAAATAAATTCTAATCTAAAAATTTTGAAAAGAAAAAAACAATAATAAAAAAAGTTGATAAAAGGTGTAATTAAAAGAAAATTCAATTCTAGAAATCATTTCAGATTGCATAGATAACAATTAAAAAGTACAATCAATTTTTTTTTAAAAAAGGCCTAACCGAGAATGAAATTAAAATAAAATTTTAATTTTATAAATTATCATAAAAAAAAAGAAAGAAAAATTCAAGGCTTTATTTGAAAAATCAAGAGGAAGGGCACAACACACTAAAAAACAGAAAAGCAGAAAATAGAAGAAGAAAAAACGGTCATAAGCTCAAAATCATGGATGTTCTCAATAAATACATCGCTGGGTCATGGAGGAAATACCAAGACGAATCAAATGCTAGCTAGCCTGGAATGATTTTTTTAGCTATGAGACTCAGTTGTCGTCCAAAAATAACAGCGGGTGGTGAGTGCGCGTTAACAGATTTTTTTAATTTTATTTATTTATTAAAAAACTAAATTATCCTTACCAGGTTAAGAATTTAAACTCACAGGGCAGGGAGATCTTTTAACCTTGGTTTTCAACCTTAAAGGACAAAAACACCCCCCATTGGAAGCTCAAGTCTTTTATATATGATTATAACAGTAAACTGGTCTGCAATGATAAAATGGTTATTTAACTATGCACTTTGGAGCGAAAATACAAAAATAACCTATATGTCAGCCTAACAGTTTTTCACTTTTAAGATCATTTATGTTATTTTATTGTACATTTAAAAAGTAAAATATTTGTTTTATCCCTGTCCGTCTTGAAATGTTAAAATGATCCCAATGCAAAGACATTTTTACCTCAGCCACCAACCTATGTTTTTCTTACAAAAGTAAAATGGTAAAAACATTATTCTCGTATCTAGAATAACAGTAAATTCACCGTCCCATTCGGTTTTTTTTTTTTTAAAAAAAAGGGGTTTGGATGCTCCACGAGGCGGCTAGATGCAATATCTAAAAAAAAAATTATAATTATTTTAATTTCCTAAAATTAAATGGAGTAGCAATCTCTTTCAACGGGAGCCTAAGAGGAGACGCTTGTACATAGATTGTTACAGCCATTCACGGCAGCGCTGCTTTCACCTTTGTCTGTCTCGTGTTGTCTATAAAATTCAAGAAATCCCCTTTTCGAAATTTTTGTCCTCGAACTTAGCTTCTAATCTCCTAGACTCCTTCACCCGTCCTGTAGAAAAACATACACGCAACCCCATAATTTTCTCAACAAAATCCTCCCGTAGAAAAAATCCCATCTGTTCCTTTCTGATTTTTCAATGGGGAAGTATGGATTGTTTGATCTAGAGAAGCACTATGCATTCTATGGTGCATACCATAGTAACCCAATAAACATATTGATTCACATGATATTTGTTTGGCCAATCTTTTTCGCCTCTGGTTTGATTCTTTATTTCACACCTCCCCTGTTTGATCTCCCTCAAGTCGAGTTATCTCTGTTTGGTAGTAATGATGTGGTTCTGTTTCTTAACATCGGGTTCTTTCTTGTTTTAATATATGCTTTGTTTTATATCTGTTTGGACCCAAAAGCTGGTTCCTTGGCTGCTTTGCTCTGTGTTTTCTGTTGGTTAAGTAGTTGTTTTGTGGCTAGCTGGCTTGGATTCTCTCTTGCCTGGAAGGTAATTTTATTTCCGGTGATATTCTTAGTTTTTGGTGTGTTGGGTATTGAACAATAATGTTAAGTTGCTGTGCGGATGATAGCTCATGATTTTCTTGGAAACTGAAAAAACAGAGAAAAATTGGTGTCTTGTCTGGTCCGCAGTTTTTGAGTTTTGGCTATTGAAAATTCAATAATAGCTATTCATCAGATACTTCATTTCCCTGATGATACGCTACCTGAAGAGCAATTCTGGATTTTACTCAATTTATTAGCTACTATAAAATTGGTATTAGTTTTATCGGGCATCTCTTTACTTCAGAGTTCTTTAGAGCTTTCTCTGAAAGCTATTGTTTGCATTTATTTTAGAAGCAGAAATATGTGTTTTAGAATAGTTGATGGCTTAATTCTTTATTCTTTTTTAAAATCTGGTTCTTTAAAAGTTATATTTCACAAATGTTGTGAATTGGTATGGTCAAGACAAGCACAGAATCAGAAATTCGAGAACTCTCTCCTTTCATTGTTCCAATTTGTCTGTCAACGTGGCTATAATTAATATGGCTCTTCATACACCCCGATCTGTTGCCATCCTTCGACATTATGTATAACAGAAAACTTTATTAAGTAGGCCAGTTCTGATTGTAAACCACATGTTTCCTGTAGGAAATATCTCATATTTCACTTCTAGATGCATACTTTTCCAAAGTAATGTAGCCAGCTTGAGAAATGTCAGACTTTGGATTCGAACGGTTCTATTGGTCTCTATCTGACTTAATATGCTACAGGATATTACGAAGTTGTGTGGAATCTGGATATGGGTTGTATATTTGACTGGTGTACGACCTGAATCTATCTATTTTTCTTACAATGCCATGATGGATGTTAAAATTAGAAAGAGAATTGAATTGGTGTAGTTTATTGAGGCTGATCTCCGATAAAGAAGATGGACATGATGAATGTAGTGCATCTTTGTTCAGAGTTCTCATGGCTTGAATTGTTACTGGATTCGATCCAATTTTGAGAAAATGGTGTTTTAGAGGTAGATGGCAGATCCAACCTCAAGAATGGAGTATCATGAAGTCTTGCGAGTTGGCTCAACGTAGTTATTGATTTTTCATGGCTGCAAGCAGTTTTACAGGATAATGCAGTATATGAGTGTTTCCAAGTGTGCTTCTTCGCTGTGGTTTGATCATTTTGTTGGACATTAGTACGTTAATTTGTGTGACAATTTCCTTGACTTGTAAGGTTCATTTTTCACAGAAGCACGTGGTTTGACTATTTTGTTGAGAGTTAGTACGTGAGTTTGTGCGACAATTTCCTTGACTTTAAGTTTCATTTGCACTTTCTGTTGCTCATAACATCTAATGCGTGTACAGTTAAGTCTAACTCTGAACATTCATGCATCATGCATTTTTCTTTCAACAATGCAAACCATGAGATAGTAGTTCAGTTTTGTTTCATTTAATTTTGAAGGCAACAAATTGTTCTCCAGGCTGTCTTGGTGGCTCAAATAATTTGTTGGACTGGGCAGTTCATTGGGCATGGGGTCTTTGAGGTAATTGATCCTATGATCAGGAGTTATTAAAGTTTAGTTACATTAAAATGTGCCTCAGGTTCAGATACTTTCCTGCAGAAACGAGCCCCTGCTCTTTTGGATAACCTTGTTCAAGCCTTTGTAATGGCTCCCTTCTTTGTGTTGCTGGAGGTGTAATTTCTAGTTTCATCTTCTTCTTCTTGTTTTTTTTTGATGATTTGATCTCAAAACTATTGTGGTTATGCTGCTTTGCATCAGGCTCTTCAAACCTCTTTTGGCTATGAACCATACCCAGGGTTTCATGCCAGTGTTCAAGCAAAGACTGATGCTGAAATAAAAGAGTGGAAAGAGAAGAAGCTGAAGTTGCTTAGTTAAACTGGAGCCTGTTCAATAAACATCATCGATCAGTTTAGATCCCGTTATTAAACTAAATAATGCCTTACAGCTTCTATACAATATCCATGATCACGCACAATGTACCAAAAACTTTATGAGTTGAATGCATGATTATTTTTCACATCCCATTGTTATTATATGTTGATAGAGCTTCGAGATCATATTGAATTCAAAATGCACAGGCACGTATATCATAACCAAGATCTCCATGGCTAAAGATTCCCATTTTCTCTAGCTATATCAAATTAAATCATCTTTGTTTTCTATTTTCCAAAGTTTTTATACGGTTTTCATTGACAACATTGCATCCGATGTGTTAGGCGTACCCGAGGAACTGCTGGATACAAACGAAGTTTCTCTGTGATCACTGCATGCAAATAGTATAATCTTCCCTAGGAATCTTGAGCCAGAAGTCCTGCATATTGCATTTCCCTTGACTGAATGATTCAGGGTCTTTTGAGTTATCTGAAGCAACTTAAAATTCTCTTCCTTTCCCCTATCCCTGCAAAGATTTTGAGCTCAGAGTAAAGCCTTCTCGGCTACGTGGTTAGGTGTCATTACCGTGTATATAGCCCATGAGAGGGTTTTTGATGTTGTATCTCGCCCTGCCATCACAAAGTCCAGGACAACATCTCTGAGGCTTTTGTCTGTCAAATAGCTTTCTGGTTCTTCACCTAGCTCGGTGAACCTTGATAGTACGTCATGTTTTATCTGACATCGACCATGAATTTGGTTAGTGAATTCAAATTTCTTTTATCATTATGGAGGTTAAATCTTTCACAAAGATGAAGTTACCTTGGTACTTTTACCAGTGCCTCTGGCTTCTTCAATTTCTGCTTTCCTTCTGCGAATCATGGAGTAGGTGAAATCATCAAACGATCCTGATGCTCTTACCAAGTAGAGCCTCTTAACCCACATTAAGAAATTTATTAATCTTTCACAATGTATCCATGAACCGAAGCGTCACGATGATGTTAGCAGTATCAAATGCCTGAGCAAAGCGATTGGCTTGCAGGTTAGGAGCCAGTGTTCCAAGTTCTACCCCGGAGTCATCTTCATTAACAATTCCTATGAAAGAGAAATTGTAAGCTTTATAAACAACCAGAGAGAATCCACAGAAACTCTATTCGAAAAATAAAAAATGGACTGAACAGCTCTATCACATTGCATTTAGGAACGATTTCTAGGAGAAAAGTGAAAAAAATCAACGGATAGTTATGGTTGCATGTAGAAAAGATTGGAAGATTTTATATTCGTGGTGTTCAGAATGTGCTCTAAAAACATGACAATAAATGATATTGAAAATTAAAAACTTTCCAAGTTACTTGAATGTCTACTTCTTGATGGTGGAAAGATGCTCTGACTAAGATTACAAGAGAGTTTCAGGATGTACTCCCTGAAGACTATAGTACTGAAAGTCCCTCGAATTTCTGGATGCAAACTCAAAACTAGCAGTCTTCCTCTGCTTCCTCCAGAGTTCCCCACCTACATTAAATATCCCATCTCCCAACAGGACTTCCATGTATGAATTGTATGCCCTCCCTTCATTGAAATACCAAACTCCATCTTCATCAAATATAGTAACTCAGAAAAGAACCTTTAAGACTCAAAATCTTGGTAGAGTGCAAATTCAATTTCACTGTACATGCATGATTGAACTCAGAATCAATGAGTAAGTAAATATATTGTGTTGGAAGTGTTTACCTTAGGATAATTGACGAAGTTGGTCTTGAGGACAATTTCTACATTAGCAGGATCTGCAATGTAAGTAAATGTTGTGAATGACAACGGTACAACCGCAGTTTTTAACTCAGATAATGCATTCGATCATACTTCATAAACTCTTCATTGCTGCTCCTACAATTGCCCAAGTTGTCGGGCCTTTTTTGTGCCTTTAGTTCCATCTATGGATAAACATCCATGGCAAAACCATGCTAGCCAGCATCAATGCCATTCCCATGTTGTAGCCATTGGTTTTATATGAAACTAATGAAAGACTCTTCTCTTCCTCCATTGATTATAAAACTTAAACGATAAAAACATTGAATGTGTTGGCAGGGAAGGCCTAACTTGAATTTTTTCTTATAATTGAGTATGGTAAAGGTAACTGGGAAGTTGGTAAACAAGTGGTGAAGCTTATGAACTACTGAATTAGCTTTCTTTGTCGGCAGTCTTTGTATGCTTTAGGATGCCTAAAGATAAAATAATGCCTCCCCTCTTTTTTGCTCTCAACCTAATTAACCGTAGAATAGCAAGCAATCAGGCCATAGCTTAATGGCTGGCTTCTCTCCTTGAGGCTCAAAAGTTTTGTGTGCAACTCTCAACTGTACAGTCTGTATTAGCCTTGGACCCTCTCAAAGTGGTGCTAAATAATGTTATCATTGCATATGTAGACGCAATTTCTGTCAATATATGTAGAATATCATAATAAAATTTCCGACCAGGTAGAGTCTATCGATGATCTGAAATTGACCAAGTCAGAGAAGCGGGTCATGGATAGAACTCTAATAATGGAATTCAACCTTCCTAACGAGCTAGCTATGGTGATGGAATGGTTGGAATCTCATGCCTTTAGAGTTCCTATCAAGCAAACGACAAATTAACCTATGCAACCACCAAAACGCCTGGTTAGTTGCATAAGTCAAATCGCTTTCCTTACTGTTTTTGCCCAGTCTATAAAATATCTCGATTTTTTTTTTGGCAAGTGACTTATACTATTCCGATGGCAGAAAAGTGAAGGCAGTGCATGGCCGACTGCAAATCTGCTCAATATTGTAATGATTAAATTTCTGTATTGTTTGTTGGCCATCCTGGATTTTGTTAGGGAATAATTTTGGATATTTTGAGGCTGGCTGCCTTGAATTGAGGATGTAATTTGATAGGGTTTTTTTTTTAAAAAATAGTTATGGTTTAAAGTGATTTTTATATAAAAATTATTTTTAATATTAAAAAATTAATAAACTTTAAATATAAAAGAATTAATAAAATTGTCCAATATGTACACGTGTGTAAATAAAACTATATATTAATAGATGCCTGGTTGGTACCACATTAATAAAACTGCGAATAAAAAATAAATAAAAATATCACGCAGGATATATATGTGCTCCGACAAACAACATGGACATTTGTAATTGGATGTTAACCACTGAGATGTCTTCAATACGATGATGAGCCCAGATTTTGTTCATTCAATGGCCAAAACCATCCAAATCACTGGAATCCGTACATCACCGGGTTCCCAATTAGGGGCTGGTTAATTAAAGAAGTGCCGCCCCGCTGGTTCCCTTGAAAATTGCCATTATCAGTGTGTTTGGGAGACATCTCTCCTAGCTGAATTTTGATAACATGGTCAGTCAAAGCATCGCTCATGATGTTCTGGGAATCAAAATCTGAATTATACGTGTCTCCACTCAAGAGTTGGGAAATTGAACCCAGGTAATCCATTTCCAACAGATGAGAAAGAGAGCATGTTCTTGAGATTTTCATCATCTGTTGCTCTCTAGCATCATTATCTGGGGTGACGTCCAAACGGGCATGTACTGGATTTTCTGTTTTCTCCTCCAAATGTCTTATTGCATGCCTCTTCCTGTAAATTCTGCACAGGACTAGCTGAAACACGCATACACAAAAAAAGGGGTCAAATCACCACAAGATACACAGATTCTTGGAAATTACATGGTAATTGATGATTAGAATACCCGATGATATTTGTGCACCATGGGGGGGGAGAAGGAACTTACTCTCATGGATCCATTCTGCTTGCTGGCTGGCTTATTCGAATCATTTAAGCGATACTCCTGCATAATCCAATCGGTCTTATTACCCTTAGGTGGCCTGCCCTTGTAAAAAACAAGAGCTTTCTTGACACCAACATATTTAGAGCCACTGTGGATGGCCTTGTCTGTGCCCGTGGACTTCCAATACCCTGACACAGTTGCTCTGTTAGGCCTCACTCCATTTGGGTACTTGCGGTCGAGAGGAGTGAAGAAGTACCACTCATTTTCTCCAAAATCTGCTTTCTCTACACATAAGTTAGACAATCAATATTACGAGCCCTGTCTAGAAACCATCAAGCATGCATGCGAAATATTATATATAAGGGCACTTTTCAATTTCCATGTGCCCAGAAAACAAGATCCTTTAATTTAAAACCAACCAGGTAATTGCCAAGGATCAAATTTGTAAATATCAACTTCTGGGATAATTGATGCAGGGCATGGCCTGCAAGTGGCTTGGTTACGAAGGTAGTACATGATCAATTCCTCGTCGGTAGGGTGGAACCTAAAACCAGGAGGAAGCTGCTCAGAGTTGGTTTTTCCTTGCATTTCTAGCGCTCAAACAAGACAAGAGGTAATAAAAAAAATCTTGGGGCTGTTTGCTAAGATTAAAGTGACCTTGCAGGCTTTGCTAGGGGAGGGAGACCAGAAGAGCGCTTGAGAGAAATGAGGGTGTTTGAAATGTTGGCTAGGAGATGCCTGGCCCTTTTATTTTTGAGGGGCTTTTGTCCTGTTGTGGCTTCGTGGTTTTGATTGGTTGTTTTGTTGACTTGAAATCCTCGGATGATAAAGAGGCTATGCTCTCATCGTGTATGCAGAATGAGAACACTCTTCCCAGAACTACATTCGACTTTGCTTGATTCTTTGCACTCGTACTTTCCAAAACCTTACTCTTGTTTTCATTGAAAAGTCCAACGCTTTTGGCTCTATCCCTGGTCCTCTTCTATTTATGTACGTATTAAATATTTTCAAGTGGAAATTTTGTTATATATGTGTGTGTGTGGTAGGCTCAAATTAACGACGGTCAAATAATTTGATGTTCAAATCCTTCCTTTAAGTAAAGCTTAATTTGAATTTATATATTTATCTAACCTTTTAATTTTTTTATATTTTAATATTTTAATGTTAATAATAATTTTTTAAAAAAAATTAATAAAATAATATATTAAATTTTAATCTAAAAAGTTACCGTGAACAGGACGATAAAGGTATTATTAATTACCATGCTTTTTAAAGTGTAGTTGTGATTATTTTTAAAATATTTTTATATTAAAATTATTTTTTTATTTTTAAAAAAATATTTTTAAAATCAGTTTATTAAAAAAATTAAAAATATAAAAAAATTATATTTTAAAAAAATTATATTTAAAAAATATGACATGAACACGAGGGTGCGAGCTCCCGGATATTGAAGCCGGGCTCCAGTGCACAACTCTCGATAGACTAGGTTGTTGAATCCCTCCCTGGTTAAACATGGGTCGGGAAAAGCCAGAAAACGTTTGTCGGAGTCTGAGGCAGCTATCAGCACCAATTCATAAAATGACACGTACCCCTGCCAAAAGTAGAGGCGGTAGACTTTGGATGAGCATCGGAGAAAATTGGAGGCCGTGATTTCCCACTTTGTGGCTGTTATCTAGCCACCTCATTTACTGGATCCTAGTTGGTTTTACATCAGTTTCCTTGGTTACTGCATGCCCTTTTTCTTATCAATTTTTAAGCCAATACGTGCTGTTGATTTGAGGTCGTCCGGATTAAGATCAGACTACACCCTTCACTGATTAATTTTTTAGAATATGGCAGGAAATGAAACAGGATATTCTACGGATCTCGGCCGTCAGATGCAGCCCCCTTCCTTTGGGGATAGGGCGTAGCATGCGAGGTCACTAGGTGGCTTCTTTCTTTATGACCCAGTTACACACACACACACACACACACACTGACGGTGAGTAAGAATCCACGTACACGTTATAGAGACGGGAATAGAGTGGCCTGAGGACGTGAATTTAAGGTAAGGATTGACCCAATTGAAAAGGGGGTCCTTTTTCGAGATTATGATGAAATTGCTGGCTTTGGAAGCAGAACTTGGGAGGTCTGAGGTTTAGGCAAGAGTACGAGAAGCGGCAGCTCATGCATGACGGGAAAGAAAGTTTTAGAAAAGTGGGCGCGTGATTCTTAAAATTTTCTTAATCTCTCTTTTCTCGGTCCCAGTTCGCTACTAGGTATAACAGCGTGTTTTACAGTTTAGTTAAAATTGTTTGTATAAAATTTAATTTTTTTATTTGAAATTAGTTGTTTTTTAGTGTTTTTAAATGTGTTAAAAACAAAAATAATTTTTAAAAAATAATAAAAAAAATATATTTTAATATATTTAAAAAAAAAATAAAAAAGCTGCCTTCATCACACCCATGAAGGAGCCCTGAAACTAGATTTATAGTTGACAATTTGCCACATCCCAAGCATTGCTTCACTTCAAAACTCGAGTCACTGATTGATAATTTTAAAAATATTATTTAAAAATAATAAATAAATAATGAAATAACAATAAAAAAGTTAATATAACCTAGTATCGATCATTATGATTATAAGACAATCAACTAATAAATGATAAATTAAAAAACTATAAAACAACCATATTAAAATGAGTTGACTCGCAAAACTATATAGTCATGGATGCAGGATTGAGAAAATATCATGGGAAAAAAATATATGAAGAAAGCTTGAATACATGTCCTGATCGGAACGATTGAAGAAAGAAAGAAAATGGTGGCCCCTTTCGCCCAGGGGACATCGTCGGAGAACAATGTCGGGGACAGGGTGAGAACCTTCCTGACTCAACCAGAGGAAGCCATCCTAACAAGGAGTCATACCAATCCATTAGAAATAGAAAACTGAATACCAATTCTGGATAAATTAAATGGAAACATGATAGCTGCGTAAAAAAAAAACGAGAAGAAAAAAAAGTAAAGCTTGGTCTCTAGTAAATAAAAATATTGAATAATAAAAAATAAAAAACTTTATCCGAGTCCAATATGCAAAATATTCAACCCAACACATGATATTGGGGTAAATACATTAGAAAATAAATCAAATAATATCATGAATCTTAAATTAATATTGAATGATAAAATAAAATATATATATATATATATAAGTCAACCTGAATAAATCCATAAACCTGTCTCTTATACACATCTAGATGTGTATAAGAGACAGTCATTGATGACGTCAAAATTAGAGCCACTTGAAAACATGAAAGTTCTAG
>SRLM01000195.1:828195-861055 GCA_015708895.1 Populus ilicifolia | reverse complement strand
AAAGATAACAACATAAAAAAATAAAGATGAAACTTGAAATAAAAAAACATGTGGGAGATAAAATTGTAAAAAAAAAAATATGACTAGGATAGCCCAAAAGAAAGGAAATAAAAAAATATGAAAAATAATTCTCAACACGTAAAATGTCAAGGAGATAAAATAAAATAATTTAATTTTTAAAAATATCTTAAATAAATTAAATATTAAGGGATGAAATTAAAATTATTTATTTAAAAAAAGATCTAAAAAAAATCAATCAGCCTAAAAATAAAAACCAACTCACGTTAACTCTCAAAACTTGTAACTTCAATGATAAATTCGAAACCAAACATATAACAAGGCAAATCGTTAAAAAAAGTAAATAATTTTTTTTAAATATCAAAAGCAACAAAAATAGTTTTTTTTTTTAAGTCAACCCGATCAAACATTCTTAACCTGATCTAATCTCTAAAGCTTGCAACCTATAAAATTATTGAATCAGGTTTAATCAACAAGTCTGATTACTAGTGAAGTTAAAAAAACTTTTCAAATAAAAAAGATAGTAAAAAAAAAATTAAAATCAAATATGAAAGAAGAAAAAAATTCATCAAGGATGAAATGGTTAAAAAAACACATCCCGGTAAATTTTGTCAAACAAAAAAAATAGCAATCAAGATAATTTTGAAAAAAAAAGTGAAGTTAAAAAAATAATGTAATTTCATTGACTAATAAAAATTCAAAATAGTGGTATAAAAATGAGGAATAAGCATGAAAGATTAAAAAACAATAAAAGAATAAAATTAAAAATATTTGTAATTTTATTACCTATTCAAAATAAAAAAAAGGACAGGGACCAAATGCAAAGGGAAGCTAAATTGCAAGAGCTAGTCTGAATTTAAGAAATTCAAGAGTGTGGGGAGAACAAAAAAAAAACTACCACAAATTCTAAACCCGATGTGCGTTAAGCATGCATTGTCCAATTATATCGGAGTATCGAGATCTTTTAAAAACTACTTTGAAAAGCAAGTTTTGGTGATTGGTGGAACTTTCATAAAGGAATGTTTACGGGCTGACATGTGCTGTATATTCACCACCAGTTATTTTTAAAAAAAAATTATATTTAAAGAATGTAATTTATAGCCATTCCTTTCTGTACCATTTACATGCATAAGAAAAATCAATATAAAATGATAAAAAAATATTTAAGCGAGAGTTTTGTTAATTTTGTCTATAAAAACACAAGATAATTATACTATTATAGACAATTAAAAATATAAAAATATCACTGAGTAGTGGACATTAAATTATTTCATCACGGGTTAAATTGGTAGTTTAAATATAAAAAAGAAAAATCATAAATTGAACTTTATATAAATTTTTTAAAAAAATTATATGACGATGAAAATCACACCTTACCTTGCCTCAATGCACAGCCCAAAATTTGTTTTCAAGGACAATCTTATAATTATACTATTATAATAAGTAGTAATGCAACTCTCGGCGAATAAAAACTTTTCTAAGAGATTTTTAAAAAATTTAATTTAATGCTTGGTCCGAATCTCTCTCCATCAATTTTTGTTGCCAAATTCCCACGTTTTTATATTGCCAAATTCCAATATAAAATAACACAAAAGCATCGATCCAGAGTGTTTTCTTAATTTCGTTTTAAAGACATTAAAGTAAATATATCATTCTAGAAATTAAAAATACAAAAATGTCCCTGGACATTATATTATTTTATTTTAGTATTAAATTAATAATTTTACAGTAAAAAAAATAAAATCACAAGTTTAACCCCGTGTAATCTAGAAAAGATAATTTTATCATGATAAATAGAGCACATAACCCCAATAAATGAATAATAATTCGAGTCCTTGTGAGTTATAATCTTGACAGGAGATTTACTTCGTGAATTAAATGAATAATAAAATCACGATTTTTTCACCACCGATTTTTTCTCTCCAAATTCCCACGTTAAATCATTGGGTGCAGTGCTGACAAGGCGATTGGGCACCTAGTTATCCCATCGTGAAAGAGATAAAAATCGTAACAAGAAGAAGCAGAGTTGTTCATGGGAGAGGCTACCTGACGGGCTGAAATGGGCCCGAAAAATATCGGAGAGGCCTGGGTAGTAATATTCTTGACTCCTCAATATCTAACCTGATTTTAATCTCTCGCCTTGTTTGTTTCCTAAATGTAATTTTTACGAAATTATTTTTAAGATTTTTATCTATTTATTTATTTATTATTAAAAATTAATTAATAAAAAATATTTTCTGATCGATAAAAAATATTTTTTAGTTAAAAAAATTAACCCAATTTTTTTTAAAATATTTTTCTTTTTAGTTCTGTTTGTTTCTTGAAAAGTGGTTTTTAATAAATCACTTTTCAAACTTTCTTGTGTTCATTTACTTTTAAAAAAGTTGATTAATTAAAAACACTTTTAGTTGAAGAAAAAACTGGCTTGGTTTTCAGGAAAGTGTTTTCCTAAAAATTTTGGATAGAAAACACTTTTTGGAAGTTGTGAAAAAATTTAAAATATCATTATTTACTGATTATATCAAATTTGATCCTTAAACTTTTGATTGTTATATATATTTTGTTTTGAATATTTATTTTGTTAGTTTCACTCCTTAAAAATTAATTTTTATATTAATTTTGGTTATTATTTTTATAATTGTTATTTGCTTTTTTTCTATTATTTTTTATTGAAAGTTTTTATCTATCAAATATGCTCTTTATTCTTTTGATTGTTACTTGTTTTATTTGAAATACTTTATGAAATGTTAATTATTATTTTTTTAAATTTGATCTTTATTATTTTGATTATTATTTATTTTATTTGAGATAATTTATGAAATTATATTTTTTGAATTTTGTTCCTATTCAACCTTTTAATTTTCAAGATTTGTTCATTGTTACATTAATAAATTTTAGAAAAATAAAATATTAATAAATTATTTTTTAGTTTATTTTCCATTACATAACCAAATACTGTAAAATATTTTATTTATTTATTTTTGATAATATTACTAAATATAAAAAAATAATTCACTTTTAAAGAATTTATTTTTTCTAAAATTTATTTCTAAAAAAAATATTTTATAAATAAAAAGAGACTAAATAAGTTTTATAATATGAAAGAGAGAAGTCATGGAATTAATACTTATGAGTTTCTACTTTCTATGCATTCCCTTGCCAAAAGAACACCCTTGAAGAAATAAAAGAAAAAAGAAACTTGGTGACCCAGGGAGGGTCCAGGAGGACAAATTAAACACTGAATTCTAACGCCGCCGAAACCAATCAAGCAAGGCCCAGGCCTTATGTAAGAAGACAAATGCAAAAACTTTTTTTTTTTTTTATAAATCAGGACAGGACTGGAGGAATTAAAATTCCAGGCCCACCTCATTGAACTCCTGGAGCCAGTTTGCTTTTGTATAATAAAACACAGCAAATTTGGTACCAGTACCTGAAATTCAGTCCTATCGTCTCTTATTTTAGGGTTTTTAAGAACAGCAAAAAACAACCCACTAGCAGCAGTACTCTGTATAACATTGATAATCTCGGGTTGGTTGTCACCATCTTCTTCTTTAAACACTGGTCGTCTCTTTCATTGTTTGCTTTATAATAGGTTTGTCTTCCTTTTGATCGCAGATTTTGTTATGTTTTAATTAGTGGTCTAAATAAACATGTATTCTTCGAGAGGCAGTAATGCTTATGGCCAGCAATCTTATGGTGCCCAATCTGGCTACACACAAAATGTAAGCCTCTTTTTTTTTTTTCCTTTTCTTTTTCGTGTTGTTCACTGTAAATTAAAACATTTGCTGCTTTTCTTGTAATTAGGTCATTTTTCTTTCTTTCTTTGTAACGTATTTCAATGTCGATGACATGTGAATGACCGTGAAAATTGCTGTTTTTGGGATATTTCTTAAAGTGTTTGGTATTTTTTTTTAGTTCAATAGATACCCATGTATTTTGGTATAATTGTTTTCCTGTGCGAGTAGTTCTGGAGTAAAGGTCTCATTTTTAATATGAAAATTTCAGTTTTTTTTAATTATTATTACTGGGAACTGCATATTATAGGAGTTTTGTAATTTGGTCGTGTTGTTTTTTTTTTTTTTACCGCATAAATTCGATCAATTACTTTTAATGTGTAATACTTTTGCTTGATTCGGGATATGCCTGTGAATTGAAGAAATGGTAATCTTGTGAACTGGTTGTGGATTAAAGCTCTCATTTTTATTTTTCAATTTGGTTAGCTGGGAACGGCATATTCTGGGAGCTCTGTTGGGGGGCATGATGGGGGCTCTCAACATTCACTGGCTTCTAGGCATTCATTGATTATGGTTGGTCCTCAGGAAGCTGATGTTGGTGGATACAGAGGGCATGCTTCGGCCACAGCACATTATGGGAGCCAATATGGGGCTGCCTATGGCTCAACTGCCATGAGTGGTGCTCAACAGGTATGTTTTTCTTTATTCATATTCATGGTTATTTCCAAACTATTCATGCTATTTATGAATCATTTTATATAATTGAAGGAAATCTGTAGTGGTCTTGAAATCATTTTTGAAGATTCTTCTATAACTCAACATGTCCTTGATGTTCTGTGTTAAGTTTTTTCATGAGCCTTCTTTGCATGTTTTGTAATAATTAATAGGTACCATGGATTGAATTTATTGTTAATTTGTGTATTAAGATAATATCATAACAAAATGTGTGCTATTCACTTGTTGCTACAGTATTCTTAGGATCTGAGATGACGCCACAAGTTAATGTAGGAAATATTTTGATACTCTTATGTTTGCGGTCCTTGGAATCTTGAATTACAAAAAAAAAAGGGTCTTGGATCTAAAACTAGCTTCATCTAAATATTTAGCTTCCTTTTCATTTGTGCTCCTAAATAGTTTGGTTGCAAGTTTTGTCTGCTGTATTGTAATTCCACTGAGTTGTCAAATGTTTTTCTTTGACTATCTGCTGTATTAAGCATCTAAGAATTCTTTTGGAATTTGTTCATGTAGGCTCCCACATTGAGTGCCAAAGGGAGTGGAGGGTTGTCTTTGGATAGTCGTGGCACCTATCCATCAACTCTGCCTGATTCTCCTAAATTTTCATCAGCTGACTACATCTCATCATCAAGTCATGGATATGGACACAAAAGCGATCAGTTGTTTGCAGAAAAAATACCTGATTATCCAACAATTGACAGACGACCATATGGTGAACGACAGGTTACATATATGGGGAGGGATATGCAAGGTGATGCAGCTACACGATATGTCGATTCTGTTGGTTTTGGTCATCAACATCAGGTTTTGATTTTTTATCTTATTATTGAAATTGATTTTTTCTCATTAATTTCCGTCTGTTTTCTTGATTATTTGTTTTCTTTTAAATTTCTGGAATAATGCATGCTTCAGTATATTTTATTGCTATTTAGATAACAAATTTTCTACTTTTTCTGTGGTCTAATTTAACAGCCTGAGATTTATGAACGTATTGATCAAGCTTCAATTCTTAGACAAGAACAGTCATTGAAACCCCAGTCATTGCAATCCGCCTCTCTTGATGGAGGTGCCAGGTATTTTTCATGGATAAGTAATGTGATCAAATTGGAGCTTGATATGCATGTAGCATGTAGTGATTGTCATTTAATAGTCATATCCATTTTTGCTCTCAATCAACAGGCAAGTTCATCCTTGCCTTTACCACACTAGACTTGTTAATCATGGTGATTGTCTGTGCTCTGCTAAGTTAGTTGGTATGTACCTGGTATTACACTGAGTAGCAAAACATTTCTGGCAGACAAATTGACTATCTTGCAGCAAGAGGTGCTGCTAGTCGTCATACCACCCAGGATCTCATGTCTTTTGGAGGAAGAATAGATGCCGATCCTCGCAATTCTTCATTACTTAGTTCTTCTACGTACAATGGGCAACATGCTCCCTCGATATTGGGAGCAGCTCCTAGGAGAAGTGTTGAAGATCTATTGTATCCTCAAAGCTCATCAAATCCCGGATATGGAGTGAGTTTGCCTCCTGGAAGGGACTATGGCACTGGAAAAGGGCTTCATGGAACATCTCTTGAATCTGATTATCTTGGTTCTCAACCAAGGATTAATGAGCACATGGACGACAGAGCTAGTTATCTTCGAGAATTTGAGCTAAGAGAGGAGGAGCGACGTCGAGAACTTCTGCGTGAGAGGGAGAAGGATAGAGAAAAGGAACGAGAACGGGAACGGGAACGGGAACGTGAACGAGAACGGGAACGGGAACGAGAAAGAAAGCGGGAAAGGGAGCGCATTTTGGAATGGCGTGAAAAGGAGAGGGAGAGGGAGAGGGAGCGAGAGCGGAAACGTGGACTTGAAATTAGGCGGGAGCGAACTCCACCAAGAGCTTCAATGGATCGACGTGGTTCCTCTTTGCTGAAAGAGGGGAGATCTTTACGGCGTGATTCTCCAAGCCATGAAGCATCACATAGGTGGATCTTGATGTTTCAATTGCGTCCTACACTTGTTCTGAATATGTAGCTGCTTGTACATCTTGCAACCTTTGTAACTAACTTACTGTTCTGTTATGCTGAAGGCGTCATTCACCTGTTAAAGAAAAAAGAAGAGATTATGTCTGCAAGGTAAAGAAAACAGGACAAGAGATTATCTTTCAATGCTGAAAAAAAAAAAAAACTCCTCTTCAAGACACTATTCTTTCCCCTTGATATGTTTAATAACATCCTGTCTTGATTCTTCCTATTTTTGCCTCTATTTGGGCTTTTCTATCACTTGGTAAGGTAGGTCTTCTGTTCTATGCTGAACTGTTCACTTCCAGTGACTTCCTCAACCTTACATTTCCTTCTCTTTTTTCTACCATTTGGTCATTCTCTTTCCAGACTGCTCTACTGTGGACTTTTGGCTCATAGCCTGACTGGGTTCCCAGGATTCCTTGCTTGCCTCCATTTTTGTCTAAATTCTTCTTTGCCTCTTTGTGGCTCCTACCTTTACTGGGGCATCTTCTAAGAGTCTGAACCCGCTTCTCTTCATTTGTTACATTGGGCTAAACACTTACATCATTCAGAGCACCGTGGCTAATTTCTATTAAGAGTTTCTAGGCTTTCTCTGAAATTCATTAGTTGAATATATATATTTCTCATGTGATAACTTGCTTAGGGTGGGCAGTTGTCTGTTATTGCAGATCTGCTGTTGAAATTGTTGAATTTATTCTGTCAGGAAGAGAGGAATCTTACAGCTATTGACTTATATGTTATGGTGGTTTATTCTATTTTGTTACCATGGTCTGTGCAATCTGAAGTATTTATGTATTTCCTTTATATTTGGACTTTATGCTGTCTACTTGCAGGTTGGCACATTCAGTTTGGTGGATATAGAGAGGGATTTTCTATCAATTGATAAGAGATATCCCAAACTTTTTGCTTCTCCAGAATTTTCTAAGGTTTTGATATCTAATTTTGTTTCAGTTTTCAATTTCTTATAGCTATCCTTTTGTCTTACCTTGATATCCTTTTTATTTTAGGTCATTGTGAATTGGCCAAAGGGAAACCTCAAACTTTCTATCCATACCCCTGTCAGGTACCTTACCCTCAAGACAATAGATTTCATGTTTTCTATTTATTCTATTCTGGGATATCCACAATAGTTTTAGTCTTGTTTGTTTAGTTTTTTCAATTATACTTGCTGCCATAATGATAGTATAATTTATCATCATTGTGAAACCATTTACATATTTTTGTTGGATTTGAAAGTTCTCTTTCACAAACCATAGGGATGAGTGATGACTGGTATCATACTTTATTAGCAGAGCAAGTGGAAAGATTGGAATGAACTCACATTGCTGAATTTTTTGTTGAGAACAGTTTTGAGCATGATTTTGTTGAGGATAGCAGTGAAGCAGAAAAAAAGGATCTGTCCACGGCGTTCTTGTCTCAAAGATTTGGAAAACCAGAGATTGGAAGCACTGTTTGGAATGCTAAGGTAGGTATTTTCTCCAAGTAGTACTTAACTGATGATAATTACATGGAAATGGAATTTCAAAATGATGCTGCTGGAAACAGATTTTTATGCTCTTGATTGTAATTGTGCGCTTTACTGGTCATATCAGTAACAGCTGATTATGGAGGCTGCTTGTTGGAGATTTAAATTTCTTTATGTGAGCAAGTTTGATCCTGTATAAATTGTGTATTTCTGTATTTTCTTTGCATCAATGTTTCTTCTGGCTGAGAAAAAAAATTAAAATTTCATTTATGAAAGAATTGAATGTTAATTAGTTCTGCTAAAATCACAACCCATTCAGACAGTTGAATGCTTTTGATTAACATTGCATTGTCTAGAAGAAAATTTAATTATGGCATTCCAATCATGGAAGTGTATATTTTGACCCTTGTGCTCTGAGGGCTGTGTTGTCAAATTGTTTGAAGTGCTTCACAGCATGTTACTTCCCTTATAATCTGTAATCTTGTGACTGCTTGATCCTTGAGCAAAATACCTCTTTCTATGCACGCTGTGTATAATCATCCCAAAGCTGTTTCTTTAATTAGTTTTGGATCTCTACTTCTATATAGCATTACTTACTGAAATTGTTATAATTGATACATGCTATATTCTTTCCCATAAAAAGAATTAATATTAAGGAAAAGCAGAACGGAAAACAGCATGGAGAATAAGACATACTTGGAACTAGAACAGAAATAGCTATCCAATCTGTCAAAAAATCAGTCAGAGACACTCCCTCAAAATCTATCGTGGAAGATCATCACAAGACACCTGAATACACCACTCCATCTCAATCTACTTGATTAGATGAACTATATCAGCTAGAATGTTTAATGCTGTCTCATCCAAATACACCCAATCCATCTGAACATCTACCTAGTCATGATTTTAATATTTTCTGTACATTTACTTTTTGGGTTTTTAATCTCATGATCATTGTTGCCTTCTGTTCGTTTTTTCATCTTTTTACCATTTCTTTTAATCTTAACACCTTTGTTATCATTCTTGATTTGTAATGTGAACTTGAAGACATTTATCTGCTTAGTAACGAATGATTGTCTTCCATGTTCAGATAATTTTGTTGAGTGGACTTAGCAAGAATGCTCTGGAGGAGCTCTCATCTGAGAAAAGATGTGATGATCGTGTACCCCATATTTGTAATATGCTTAGGTTTGCTGTCCTCAAAAGGGACCGTTCTTTTATGGCTGTTGGTGGACCATGGGATTCTGCTGATGGCGGTGATCCATCAGTTGATGATTCTGTTTTAATTCAAACAGCCCTTAGGTTTGTGTTGGCTACTCTGTATTGAATTGGTATAGTAGAACATCCGTTCCTTTTGCTGTACTGAAGCGATTTTTACTTTGTAGACATGCAAAGGATCTAACTCAGCTTGATTTGCACAACTGCCATAATTGGAACCGTTTTCTTGAGGTAATATTTTGCTCTTCTTGATTATAATGTGAATCACAATCTTTTCAGTTTTTGTTTGCGAGATTTCATGATCAAGCCTTTAAGAAAGTAAGTTGCTGTAGTCTGAATGATATTTGAATGAGTTGAGAAATACTCGTGTGAAGTGGGGTTTTTATTGGTTGAAGTTGGATTATTAAAGTTTAGTTTGGGGGTTGTCCACTGTTCAGTTAAAAGTAGCTGATGCGTTGCACAAGTAGTTTAAAGTTAAAGATAGGAGAGAGAGAGTAGAGGAGCAATGGTTTATATTTCAAATCACACAAATTAAACAAAATATAAAATTCCCATAATGTAAACTTTAAACGTTTGTGGCTACTGCATCAATCTTACAATCAATCAGACCGTCTTTAATCTATTAGGATGTAGGATTACAAATTTGGAATCTAATTAATTAGTAATCTTGGGATAATATAAAGGACCACCATGCAGAGGCCTAATCATTTAAAAACCCACCACCAGATAAAATGGATCCTTACTAAGGCCGATGCAAGAAAACAGAAAATTATAAAGATATCCTTTACACAGTGAAGGAAAAAAATAAATAATAAGAGTGGCTGCTAATAAAATCCTACTAGACTAAGAATGAGTTAGCAGCCTAATTTACGTTTCCACTTAAGCAAACAATGTGCCTGTGCCCAAAAAATGTTTGTGTGATTTTAGGTTGGTATTGTTATATCTTGTGTGCATGCAAATTGTACATGTACTTTTAAAAGCCATTTATTTCTATTTGTACTTGTATTGATTGAACACAGAGTGCAATTGTCAATTTAATGCGGAATGGATCCTTTCCCATTTATATATTTATTTTATTCTTGTAAAGTGTTTGTGAGATATTTCTGTGAAAATTAGATTTTCCTCGCGGACAGTTTTCATTTCTATGGGTTATGAGATCTTTATGTCCTTTTTTCTTGCATGTTTCTCGAAGTCAGATAGCTAATTTTTGAACTCCTGTTGGCATTTGCAGATACATTATGATAGATTTGGCATTGATGGGTTCTTTAGCCACAGAGAGGTCACTGTTCTGTTTGTTCCAGATTTATCTGAATGTCTTCCTTCATTAGATGCATGGCGAGAGCAATGGCTTGCACACAAGAAGGCTGTTGCTGATAGAGAACATCAGCTTTCTTTAAAGAAAGAGGTTTGTTTATGTCTGCAATTTCTTGCTATATAACTTATGTTTTCTTTTCTTCTTTCTGGTGATTGGTTAAATAAGCTTACTTACTGGGCTTGCTGCAAATGACTTTCATTTCCCTGAAATATTTGGCAAAATTACTGGAGCATTGTTATGTTTGAGCTAATTTGATGTCTCTTTTTCTCAGAGGGCTAGAAAGGAAGGGGAAAAAGGTAAATAGACTTCAATTTCTTGCACTTCATGACACCATCTCTTTTGCTATATCATTAAAATTGATATCATCATCCAGATAAAGGAACAGATTCTGCGAGAGATTCTAAGAAGTCAGCTCAAAAGGAAAATATCAAAGAGTCTGCCTCTTCTGTCATCAACAAAAAGGATAAAGATGGAAATTACATAAAAGGTAAAACAACTGAATGCAGGAGTGATGAAAATGATAAGAAAGCTGAGAAAAAAGATGAACCTGAAACAGCTGACAAAGGCAAGAATATCGACAAGAAGGACCAGGGGGGAGCTGCAGGTTTGCAGACAGCAAAGTCTGGAAAGAAGATCATACGGAGAATTGTGAAACAGAAGGTCACCAATAAGACAGCTGATTCTGAGAATTCTATCAGCAAAAAGAATGAACCGGCAGATGAGGTTGTTGAGGGAAACTCTGGAAGATCTGAGATCTCACTTGAGCAGAGTGAATCTCCTGCTGATACTTCTGGCGTGAAAACTTTTGTAAGAAAAAAAGTCATAAGAAAGGTACCAGTGGGAAAATCTACTCAAAATAAAGAAAATGACTTGCAGTCTGAGATGAAAACTGGGAAGGACTGCACTGAAGATATACCAAAGAATACTTCAGATACCAGCACTCCTATAGTTACGCAAGGTACTGGTATCAAAACAACCATAAAAAAGAAAATAATTAAGAAAGTACTTAAAAGAAAGCTCACTGGTGCAGGAGCCAGTGGCGGGACTGGTGACCTTAAGAAAGATGACATAAAGGATGAGGAAAAGGTTGTTCAGGCAGGTAAAGAAACAGAAAACACTGGGGAAAAAACAGCAGAAACAGGAAACCAGGAGCGTGAGGCAAAAGATTCAGAGAAGAAAGTAATTCATAACACCAAGTCAAAATCCCCAATAGTGGAGAAGCAAGCTAGCGTGCCAATTTTGAACAAAATCAAGGCTTTCAAGGAGGATGAAAAGGAAATTGACCAGAAAAGCAGCTCAGGGACTGAAACTGAAGTTAAGGCTGACAGGCTAAAGGTTGCCCTGAAGGATAGTGCTAATAGCAAGGGAGGAAAGTTGAAGGATGATGAAAAATCGAAGGAAGAGAAAAAGGACAAAGATGGAAAAGAAGTCAAGGAAAAGAGAAAGCCTGAAGAACCTCCTAGACACCCTGGGTTTATTTTGAAAACAAAAGGCAACAAGGAATCTAAAGTAGGTTTTGCTTATTGCCTCACACATGGTTGTGTTACTAACTCCTACGTTGAAAATATTCTGCCAAAAGCAACTCATTAACTGTCATTGTGTTGTCAAAAAAATAAAATTTGAGTGGCTATTTGGAACACCTTGCCTACACTTGTATTATTTCCTAATGTTGCATTTTTTGCTACAGCTGCGTTTTTTATCACTTTCACTGGACTCACTTTTGGATTACACTGATAAGGATGTTGAAGAATCAACATTTGAGGTTTGCCTTTATAATACTGTGTTATATTTTTCCTTTGTGTATGCCTAAACTCAATGAAGCTCTTTGTAGTGTTTAGAGAAATGTAACTGCTTTCCTCATCCCGTTGTTGTTCTCCTACTTTTTCAGCTTTCACTATTTGCTGAATCTCTATATGAAATGCTTCAGTATCAAATGGGCTCTCGTCTTTTGACATTTCTCCAGGTCGGTTCATAATGTGTAATCAATCAACATGAACATTACTTGATTCATTTATTAAGGCATCTTTCTATGTTATATTAAATGCAGAAGCTACGAATAAAATTCATAACCAAAAGAAATCAATACAAGAGGCAGCGGGAGGAAATAGACGAGAAGGAGAAGGAGAAGGAGAAGGAGAAGGAGAAGGACATGGATGTGGATGTGGACAAGGAATCATCAAGAAAGCGCCTGAAGACTAGTGAGTTACCTGTAAAAGCTAAATCTGCCAGCAGTGAAATGTCTAGTGCAGATCAGCCAAATGATGAAAAGACTGTCATGGAGGAGGATACTTCTGTAGATCCTGTTAATGAGACAAAGCAGGAAGAAGAAAGTGAATCTGAGGAAGACCCAGAAGAAGACCCTGAAGAATGTGAAGAAATGGAGGATCCTGAAGAATATGAAGAAACGGATGATGTTGGACGTGATTCATCTAATGAGGCAAGATTCTTTCCTTACAATTTTATTATAGATATTATAATCTCAGTCAAGTTCTCTTGTGCAAAATAGTCAGATATCGAGTTGGGGAAGTCTAAGCTGGATTGCATGTCCGGTTCAAGTTTGATGATTTATGATAGTATTGGTTTCCTGTAATTCGATGAGATTCAATTATATACTGTACAGCATCTTGTTTTAGTTGTTTTATTGGGTAAAATGGTAAACAGCATAAAGATGAGGGGAAGACCAGTGGGGATGCTGAGCATGATGAACCTCTGGCCGGTGATGAAAAAAACAAGGCTGAGGAAGTGGCTGAAGATAAAACTGACATCGAAGATGTAGAGTCAAAACACAAGTCTGGTTCAGATTTGTCTGATAAAAAAGATGACAAGGTGAAGACAGAGCTGTCTGGGAAGGAGGCCGTGATTGATAAGGAATTATTGGAGGTATGTTCTCAGAAACTTGATTCCCTTCTCTTTTTCTGCAATTTAAGAATATCAATATTGTTCTTTCATCTACCTGCTATTAATATTTCTTGTATGGGACAGGCTTTCAGGTTTTTTGACCGGAATCGAACTGGCTACATCAGGGTAAGACTAAAATTCCTTATTTTGCTTATTGTTGTTGTTTTTGGGCATGCTGAAGATTAACTGTTGCCTGTTCAGGTTGAAGACATGAGGTTGATTATCCACAACTTGGGGAAATTTCTTTCCCACAGAGATGTCAAGGTGAGAATTGTGCTTCTGTATCTTCTTAGCACCCCGCCTCCCCCCATCAAGAGCTGCACACCTGCACAGAGTTCTTTTTGTAGTTTGTAATGGTTTGTTTTGGCATCAGGAACTTGTGCAAAGTGCTTTGTTGGAGAGCAACACTGGGAGGGATGACCGCATTCTCTACAATAAGCTGGTGAGAATGACTGGCGTTTGATATTTTAGGTTTTCAGGTTGTTCCGGGAGTACTCCAGTCACTTCGCGGTCACAATTCACCTTTTCATTGCTCCATAAGAGGATATGACACTGTATTAGTCATGAATTTATGTTGTTTTACGTCACCATTTCTTACTGTCAACAGGTATAAATCTCTACTTTTACAATCGGGGAAAATAGGTTACATATTATTTCTTGTTATTGGAAAAAAAAATGTCCGGTATTGATAATTAAGCATTTTCATACACCTGATTTGGGATCATGCTCAAATCCCTTGTTCCAAGTGTGGCAAGTTGACTAGATCCTCACGTAAGGACTAAAAGGAAAAAAGAAAAATTTCTGCTGCAAGCCCCAAATTGCTTCTATGGGTCCGTGCGGCCATAACTAGAAGTTTCGCCGGTGGGTTTTGGTGCTCAGCAGCTCGAGTGCTTGCTATCAGATTGCGGTAAAAACTATAGTTTTGCAATCTGCCCAAGCTTCTCCCAAGGAACAATAAATTTAATATGGATGTTGTCATGTCGACCGGCACTTGATTAGAGGACTCATGAAGTGCTGCTTTTTTCGAGTTTTTACCCGATATTGCAAGGGTATTTTCTTATAAATGGTGCAAACAAAATTTTAGACGCATCCCAGAAAAACATTAGCTATAACATATTGATCAAAAAGAGCTTGCAATGCTAAAAAAAATAAAATCCTTTCATCGCTACCGGCTCATAAACTTTGGTTCATGAGTGTAAAGAGTCAGGGAGGGACCTCAAGGCTTGCTTCTTGACCACCTTTCCATGCATTCCTTCCCAACTTCAGTACCTCCTCCATAGCCACCAAACGCCATTTTCTTTGAACGCTTGCATGAAAGGCTTCAGTACTCTCTCATCAGATCTCACAGCTTTTCCAATACCATTTCAAAAAAAAAGAAAAAGAAACAAAGAGGAACTAAGCACCAAGACACGGTTTTCTGTGGATTATAGAAGTAAAAGTACTGTTTTGTCCTTGCTTAAAAAACTCAAATAACATGGTCTTAGGGTTATGAAGATATTTCAATTGAATTTATGTCATTGTCATTAGAACGACAGTAGCAGGAAAAATGATTGTTACTTTTAGTTCGTGCTTTATTGCTGGAAGGAAAACCTGACTCGGATAACGAAAGAGAATATCTTGTCTTTGCATCAATTGATGGTTTCTTCGGTTCTCATTTCTAATCTTCCTCTCCATTTTCCTGGTATGTGTGCATCGGAATCAGTTTGCTTCTTGTTATTAGCTATTTGTGCTCAACTAAAACTGTTTTGATGGTATGGTTAACTCGTAGCGTTGTTTCCGTGATTTATAATGTTCTTAGGAATACCACACTGGTATTTTAAGGGAAGGCTGGAGGAGCTGAGTACAATAATGGATGGAATGTTTAATGGCAATGACGATGATTCTCTAGATAAAGATGACGTGGATTTAGATGGGAAGGGGAAAATGTTACATGGGAATAGTGCGATGGATATTGATGAATGCTATCTTCGAGGGAAATTTGCAGAGAATAACAAATTGGTGAAGAGTATTGGAATGGTTGCACGTTACCTTGGAAGTCTTGGATTTACATCTACGATTGAAAATGCATATGCTTCTGCCATTCTTTTGCTTCTGAAGGTGAGCAAGCATTTGATTTTCTATGCAATCAATGCTTGGCCAAAAAGTCATTGAATTCCACTGTGATTCTTTTTTCCTTTACCATATTATATCTGACAATTTTTAGAATTTTTAATCTTGCGTGCACACACACAAAGAAGAGCAACTTAATTTAAGTTAGTTTGCATCCTTTATCTTCTGAATTCCGTGTCACCTTTATTTGTATCAGCATATTTCCTATTTGGATGCAGGCTAAAGAGTGGATCATGGTCATTTCCAGTGTTTAAGAGCATTTCCATTTCTTCTTCCCCATAAAATTTCTGCATCATGGATGTTCAGCTCTTGATTTTATCGACTGGTAATTTCATCCATGAGGTACATTAAATTGGGAACTGCAATTGTCACGTTAATTGAGTGGCTGTAATATAACTGCTCTCTGAAACCTCATTATAGTCAATTTAGTGCAATGCAGAGGGACTGTCATGGACTAGATGCACAAACATTTATTGCACTATAAAGACAAGCTAATTTAAAATGTTTTGCACTGCAAAGAGAAGCTATAGCAAATCCTTCTCTGTTTGATGTCATATAAGGTGCCCTGTGTCCAATCACCTGGAACCTGCAAACATAAATAATGCCCTGCCATTTCATGCATTGCTTGCATCGTTTTTTGTTATTATGTTACACTTTCTATTTTTATCTGCCTGTATATCTTCCTTTAGCAATAATTACAGGCTGTCTTGCATGCACTACTTGCTTATCATGGTGATACTGCTAGCTATAATATCCTTTCACCACGTCTCCGATCACCTCTAGCGACTCACCCTTCTGCATGTTATCCTGGAATTAATGCTCCCTCTGAAGGACTTGTTAGATGGCAGTTGCGGCTAGAGTATTTTGCTTGTGAAACATTGCGCAAGATTTGAGGATTTCTAAACTATTTGAGATTATTGTTGACTATCCTGATAGGTAGGTTTTTTGCATTCTTAACCTCACTTCTCCATACCGATTCCTATAAATAAGGCAGCGAAGACAACTACTATTATTTATGTTTTTTCTTCATAGTTTTGCCTTAACATAAATGATGATTACGAGATTCTGATGTAACAAACAGAATATGATGGTTGTCTGTCTGCGTTCTCACCTAAAGAATCCAGAATGTCGTGGTTGTGGCTGCTCTCCTGTTTCTGATTGTCCATTAAAACTAGCATGTTTCACTGGGCATGTATTGCCTTCAGAAAACTATGGTAGAGTGACTGGACAGAGTTAGAAAAACACTTGGCCATGGTGCCTTGTGCAAGAAAGAGTTTTTGAAATTTCACAAAGTTACAGTTTTAATTTATAAACAAATAGAGTTAGTAAAAGGAGGCCATTTTTGATTCTCCCCCCCTCACCCTCACCTTGTTGTGCACATAGATCAATGACCAATATATTAGTGTAGCATGATTGTGAGTCTTGGATTTCATTTGCATGGGGAGCATGCATGGGTGAAGTTTGATTTTGATTTTGAATGATTTTATGTATTTTTGTCTAGAAAACAAGTACTGGCACCATATCAATGCACTTTTAGTTGCCTTACTTGCCTCTATGCATCTAAAATTTGAATCCTGCTCCTCTTCTGATGCTACAAGAACTAGAGCAAGTAAGGTCTTATCCAAACCTCCCTGTGAGCAGCATGATAAGTTTAGTACATAAATGGACATCGCTAATGTTAGTGTAAGATGCTATTGGTAAACTTCTGATCTTCATTAATTACTTAATTACAGATTATAATAAATGTTCATTGCTAACGTTAATGTAAGATACTATTAGGAAATTTCTCATTATGCAATTTTTGAAAGTTTTTCATCCATTAATTAATATGCTATTATGATAAGATTTTTTTTAATTTTTTTTAATTAATATTGATATTCAAGTCAAATTATATATATCTTAATTAATTTTATAGGTTATAAAATTAATAATTATATAATTTTTTATTCAACCTAAATAAACCAAACTCAAAACAATTGAAAAAAAAAACTTAAAATCTAATAAAGCTATCCTAAAGTTTAACTGTTTTTTGCATTTTCATTAACCTGGTTATCGTGGCTTCCCCGTCAACAAGTGATGTGTTGTCTTGCATGTTTTCGAGTGTGTTTAGTGTTATAGTAAATGTTGTGGTTGTGATTTAAAAAAAGTTATTTTATAAAAAATACTTTTAGTTGAGGTTGGTTTGAAAAAATAGATATTTGGTTAAAACTATGGTTGAAATTGAAGTTGAAGAAAAAATAATTTAATGTGTTTGGTTAAAAAAGCTTTTGAAATTGAAGTTATAAAATAATTTTTAAAAATATATATTAATATTGATGATTTTAAATTTAACTATTATAGAATTAATTACTCCTATTATATTATTAAATAAATAATATTTTATATAAAATATTTTTTATTTTATTAAACTATTTATAATTACATTACGTATAAAATTTATTCGATAAGAATTATAGTTTTTATAATTTTTTAAGCATGTAATAAAATTAGATAAAATATTATTAAGTATAAAATTGATATTACAATGCAAGTGAATTTAATTTACTCTATATTAGTTTTTCAAGAAAAAAATATTGTTCACGTCACAGTGCAAATAAATTTAATTCACTATAAACTAGTTTTTTAAATATTAATAAAATTAACATTAACAAAATTAAAAAATATTAATTCACTATAAATGATGATGTAAATTGCACTGTTAATGTTAATTGCACTGTTCATTAAATAATATAATTAATGTATGTAGTAAATAAAAAACAGTATTTATCTATTTTTTATTAACTGTATTTTAACCGTAAAAATTGGTGGGATCCATATATAATAAATTAATTTTTTTCTTTATCAATTTATTATAAACTATATTTTAATTAAAACACACTCAGAACCGCATAAACAAACACTGTCATCTTTGAATGAAAGAGGCATCTAGCTGTGTGCGCCTCGTCCTAGTCCTTGGCCCAGCACCATTCCCCTGTGGTTTCTGGTCCTGACCAGGATAGTAAACAAAAAACATCAGGTCCAATTTCTGTGTACTCAAAATTTAAACTATCTGGTAACAAAAAATAAAATGTAAAGTAAACAACTTAAAAAATAGAGAGAGTGAGAGAGTAATTTATAAATCATTCCTTTTATATTGTAAAAATAAATTAAACACTTCCTTTAGTTTTAAGAGTTAATTTATTTTAAGAAATGTTTTCTTCTTTCATCTATCTTTTCATATTATTTATTTATTTTATTTTTAAAACAAAAAACAAAATAAATTGAAAAAAACATGAAATAGATAAAGGAATTAATTAAATAATTTTTAAGATTAAAAATATTTTTTAATTTGTTTTGCAAAATTAGGGGAAGCATCGCCCCCACAACCCCCCCCAAAAAAAAAAGAACAATAAAAAAAAAAAGTCCTGGGTAACGGGTTTTGCTACGTCTGCCCAAACATTGCACACCTTCTTCTTCTCCGCAAAATCCAGCCATTGTTGTGCTCTCTGTCTCCCATGAACGAAAGCCATGGCCACCAGCAACCAAAAACCCACACAAAAATCCTCCTCACCTCACTGTCAGCCATTGTGGCCGAGACAGTCACTTTCCCGATAGACTTGACAAAGACCCGGCTCCAGCTCCATTCCTCCACTACGAAACCCACCAACGCCTTCGTGGTGGCCTCCGAGATCATTCGCCAACAGGGTCCTCTCGGGTTCTACCAGGGCCTTTCTCCTGCCATTTTAAGACACCTATTCTACACTCCAATTCGAATTGTGGGCTATGAAAATTTGAGATATCTTGTGGTGGTTAACAATGAAGTTGCCGGCGTCGGCGGCGATCTTGTTTCTCTCTCCACCAAAGCTCTCCTTGGTGGACTTTCTGGGGTAATTGCTCAGGTAAGGACGAAAACCTCACTTCTCTGTCAAGTTTCCTTTCTTTCCTTTCCTTGTCCTTTGTTTTTTTTCAAAGGAGTTCCCTTAAAAGTTTAGATTTTTCAGTAATTGAGATATAAATGTGAGTGTAGTAATTCATAAAGAAGAAGATTAAAAGATGGGGTGTACTTGAATATGCTGAATTGATTAGAGGGGTGTATGTAATCATTATTGCTCTTAGTGATTTCTTTCAGACCATGAAAGAAAGTGATCAAAAGCATAACCAAAAGCTGCAATTTTCAATTAGTTTTCAGCATTAGAATTTTGCAATTAATTAGCAGATCAAACAAAAACTGAGAGCTTATGAAGCTAGCAAATGGTATAGTTAATGGATATCCTTGACAATCAGTTATTTATTTATTATAGCTAGTTGTACCCATAGGTTTGATTTTTTTACATTTGTTTGGTATTCACTACGGTACTTGTGCTGCTCAAATGATTTCTAGTATTACAATCCAAACAGAAGAATTTCCATCCTTACTGTCGAGATTAAGACAATCTCCCTCTTATGTCTGGAAAAATTGGTTTCGCTGTTCCACAGGTTTCTTGGGTGGTTATAAGTTGACAAAATTAATTGAGGAGAGGCAACCATATTACCTTTCAGTTTGTCTCTGTAGAAATATAATTGTTTGTGTACAGTTTAACCCTTCTCAAAGATTCAACATTTCCCAGCATTGACTCAGAATTTTAAATCATTAGCATTGTGGAGAGATGCATGTAGACTAGGATTATCTCAATTAATCTAGCATCCAGCTGTTTAATTCATTAAGTTATACTAATTTAATGTGTAAACTTCTGCATACTGGTGGACAGTTGCCCGTCAGTTTTTTATTTATTTTACCATTAGTTTTACAGGTGGTGGCTAGCCCTGCTGATCTGGTTAAGGTGCGGATGCAAGCAGATGGTCGTATTGTGAACCAAGGCCTCCAACCTAGGTACTCGGGGCCTCTTGATGCTTTCAGCAAGATTATAAAGGCAGAAGGCTTTGGCGGACTGTGGAAAGGAGTTTTCCCGAACATCCAAAGAGCCTTTCTGGTGAACATGGGAGAACTAGCATGTTATGACCATGCAAAAAGATTTATCATCCAGAATCATATATCTGCTGATAATATCTATGCCCACACATTAGCATCCATCATGTCAGGACTTTCTGCAACTGCTTTGAGTTGCCCAGCTGATGTTGTGAAGACAAGAATGATGAATCAGGCAGCAAGCAAGGATGGCAAGGCTGTATATCAGAGCTCTTACGATTGTCTGGTGAAGACAGTTAGAATGGAGGGATTGAAAGCACTATGGAAGGGATTCTTTCCTACGTGGTCTAGACTTGGTCCATGGCAATTTGTTTTCTGGGTTACTTACGAGAAATTTCGACATGCTGCAGGGCTTTCTTCCTTCTGATATTGATTTATGAGGAGGACTCTGCAAGCCCATTTTGACCAACACTTGCAAGAAGTTTCAAAAAGCTCCAGGCTGTCTTCCTATAATTCTTCTCATTGCTTTCACTCTGCAAGGCACTTCGGCCAATTATACTCCTTTAGTCTTTTTTCGAGGACGCGCCAATTCCCCCCCTTGGATGCAATTATTAATTTGAACTGGGCTCCAATCACATTCAAACATCCAGGGCTGCTAGCCACTTGTATTTATTTATTTAAATTTATATTGTCTGCTTCATGAAGTAACCTCTTCATAGAGGGAGAGAATGACAGATTTTGCTAATGATTTTTATTTTTTCTGGACTTGACGGGGAAACGACTGTCGTAAGCTAAACAAACGCATGTCTAGGGCTTCCTGCACTGGGCCTCTCACAGTGGCTTGCGAAGGAATTTGTGTTAAGTGTGTTTGTTACTGTGTTACCTGTAAGGGTTGTGTTGTGTTTTTTTTAACAAGTGAAAAAAATATTTGTAGTTGTGATTTTAAAAAATAGATATTAAAAAAATAGGTTCCTGATTAAAATTACGTTGAGATTGATTTTTATATGCAAAATAAAACAAATGAAAAACAGGTTTTTATAAATAAAAAGTAGGTTATTTTAGCTTCGGTTTGGAACGCAGCTATATGCGGGTTCAATGTAAATAATAAAAGCTATTTGGTTAACCATCTAGGTGGTGGCCAAGTGGTAAGGACGTGAGATCAAGGGTTTTGCTCTTTCTGTGGTCTCAGGTTCGAGTCCTTGGTTGCTTATATGATGACCACTGGAGGCTTACATGGTCGTTAACTTCAGGGCCCGTGGGATTAGTCGTGGTGAGTGAAAGCTGGCCCGGACACCCACGTTAATCTAAAAAATAAAAGCTATTTGGTTAGCCAAATAATTTTAACTATGTAACTAGTCTAAAAATAGAAGTCATTTTGAGTTCTATTTGGTTAGCCAAATAGTTTTAACTATGTAACTAGTCTAAAAATAGAAGTCATTTTGAGTTCATGGGTTGTTTCTCGCCCAGGAAGTCTCACATTTCCTCGTAATGTCCGAACTTGCGACAAGCAATCTGCCCCAATTCGGAGAAATGGGAAGAAATTTCACATGGCAATGGATTGTATTTCGGGGACATAGTTAAGATGTCTTTTACAGTATTTCTTTACTGTATTAAAAATAATGGAAACAAGTATTTTCAACTAGAATTAAAAATAACACAATCCACCACCTATTTTCAACCCTACTAGCATGGGATCATTTTCCAGCTCAAACAATCTTTAGCGTGGGAAAAATAAAAAATAAAAACACTCTCCACGGCTGGCTGTAACATATTTTCCATGAATAATAGGTGCTTTAATATATATATATCTTCCTATCTTTAATTAAATACAACGACCCCTCCTTTTCATCATGAATTACATCCTCTCCATGTGTGGTTGAAAACATCCATCGATCCCAGTACGAGGACGAAAATATTGAGGACGGTTTACGGCCAGCTTTTATCACTGCGGTTGATCGTGCAGGGTCGTACGAGAAAAATGCAAATGTTGTTCTAAATTTCATGCCATTACGAAACGTTTGGGAATACTACTACAGTGATAGTATTTATTTTTTAAAATATTTTTTTATTTTAAAAAATTTATTTTTAATATCAACCTATTAAAACAATTTAAAATAATCAATTTTTTTAAAAATATTTTTGCACCACAAAAAAAAAAACATTTTTGTTTCACAATTTTGCGTGACCCTTAAAATTGCAACTTGCAAGGGACTAAGACCACACCCATCCAACTCATTGGGCTGTTTATTTTATTATTTTTACTTTACTAGGCTTTTTAGATTTTTTTAATTCTTAATTCTGGGTTTTTTTTAAAAAAAACTAATATTATTTTTTTAATTTTTGAAAATTAATTTTTATTTTGATGGTCTACAAAAACGTTGTATCCAAAAAGTGAAAAGAGATTGTACGGGGGAAAATGTAAATATCAAGGGCAAAGTGAAATTTTTTATAGACGTGTAAAATGAAAAATTTGATTTAGTAATTTTTTAAGAAATCCGTGTTGATAAAATTTTCTTAATTTCATTTCCTAAAAATATAATCTATTCCTTTTCATTTATATGGATAAACGTCGGTGCTTTGGATATAGAAAGTAGAAACTTCTTTAGCCTTTCAAACTTTTTTTTTTTTTCTCTGTCAAAGTAAATTGAAAAATTATGTCTTTCTAACTTATATAGTTAATAATTATTGTTTTCTAATTTTCAGCTAGGTTTTGATCTCTTTGAAGAGGATTTTTAATTTTCGTTCTTATTTACTTATTGACATCATCCCTAAATATTATCTTAGATGTTAATTTTATATTATAACTTAATGGATTTATCAACACTTGATTAATATACATTTACTTAGATATATACTTTGTTATACAAAATTAAAAGATTAAATACCTATTTAAATGAAAGTAAAGAATAAACACTTGATTGTAAGAATCATTATTCCTTGCTAAAACTATCTTATTTTTTAGGAGTGGAAAAATATGGCTCCCCATATTTGGTTAGGAGGCGGAAATAAAGCTATCCGCTGTACGAGACAATCTAGGACTTGCCTGATCAGGCTTCTGGTCTCGAGTTTTGAAAGAACATCAACTTAAAATCGACTCCGTCAGGATAGAAAAAGGGAACGACAAGGCTTGTCTCCAGAAAATAAAACGACATGATGTTTTATTGACTTACCCATCTACATAGATTAACATGTCCAACCAGTAACTTTGGCTTCGGACCGAGTGATAGACCCGCACAGTTTGAATTACTCGCCTCAGCACCAAAGTCGTTGGCAGTGATTGCCGTTAGTGATTCCTTGAGCTTCAGTAGCTATAATTAGCATATGCTATATCTAGGTGCTTAGACTACTCTAGGTAGAAAGGAAATACGAGCCAGCAGCGCTGCATGCATCGTACTGTCGACACCATGTTAACTCTGAAAATTAACTAACCGCACCCACACCCGTCGGATGGAGGAAATGATTTTCTCCGGGCAACATTCATTTGGATCGTTACGGTTGATAGATAGACATTTATTTTTCTTTTTTATTAACACAAGTGTCTATATATTTTAATTAACTTTACAAGTTTTAAAATTAATGAATATATAAGTTCCCAATAATTTTAAGATTTGTTAAATTTAAATTGGTAATTTTTTTAAAATAAATTTATATTCTTATCAATTAAACTAGACTCTAGAATTATAGATACACAGGAAAGTAAAGTAGAGAGAGAGAGAGAGTGTGTGTGTAATAATAATAGTTTATAGCTAATTAAATATCAACAGCCTCCGTTGAGTTTCTAGATAATTGAAATCCAGACTTCGAATGGCCTCAGATTTTCATACGTGGAACACCACCAGTCCTGCACTCTTGAAATTTCAATACATGTCAACATTTTATAAGCACGTAATTAATTAAATTTGATTTAAGAATGTGAGTGTTGATATTAATATATATAGATTGCCTGCTTATGATAGTAGAGGGGAGAAAACTGCTCTCTTTCATCCTCTCCTCTGAAACCTGATTGAGGACCTTTCAATTTATAAGCATAACTTAACGGTGAACACTTTCACGGAAGGAATCACATCATATTACAGCACTTTTCAAGATGTTTTTTTTGTTTTCTAAAAAATATATTAAAATAATATCTTATTTTTTAAAATTTATTTTTGACACTGATACATTAAAATAATCTTTTAAAAAATATATTTTTTAAAAAAATGATGAGACGATGGCCAAAATGTCCTTTAAGCAGATTTGATGCGCTAAAAACGCTGATTGAATGAATGAATGGACGGTGAGGTGAGATTGTCGAGGGGTTTTGGGATAAGGATTGTCAGCCCAATTGGCAGGTGTTCGGATAGAATACCTTCCTCTAATGGTCTTGGATTACAGGCCCTGAATCATAACTCTTATTTGGGCTGCGGTCCAACCTTCCTTTGGGCCTCGATAGTCATATTCTACTCGTAAGTGAAGAAAACCAAGACTTCCAGGATATATTGTTTTTCCTACAGCAATCACAACTCGTTCGAAATCTTGAGTCAAAATCATTAAAATTTTAAAAAATAAAAATAAAATCAAGGAATTTAGATTGCGATTATATTAGGTCGAGTACTCGGTCCATAATTTAAAATTTCCCCCTCTTTAGTGGTTCACTAAACATTGGATGAGACTCGTTTCTAAGTAACACGTCAACTATGGGGAGCTCAAATTACATTTCGATTGCTTGAAATTTCACAGATCTTAGTGTCCTATATCTGAGTTAAACATACTTTATCCTACTAAAATTTATTCTTTTTTATATAGAAACTGAAATCTTTATTTTTAATATTAAAAAAACCCACAGAAACGCATCTTGAATTAAAGCTCATAGTCTGGGTTTTTTTTTTAAAAAAAAAAACGTTTCAAGCCTGGACATTTTGAATTAAATTTGAATCAAATGTCTCTTATCTTTTTCAGGATAGATACATTAGAGAGATTAAGATATCTATCAAAAAAAAATTATAAAACACAATTTATTAATTATGAAGCGGGAGATTGTAAGAATTTATGTACATGTCCGAGTAACTATTGGTCGATTTTGATTGCGGCTAAGCAGAATAGGGAACTTCCACTTCAAGTTCTAAGAAGTTCTAAGCGTAAATTATAATTTAATTACTCTTGTATTAAATAAGGGCTCCCTTGTTTAATCTTTCTAATTTTGAAAATCATAAGTGGTCTCTTAATCAAAGTTTACTATTGATTTGATTAGAAATTAATAAATAAGATTTTAGGGGGGAAACCAACAAAAATACAAATGAAAAGATCAACAGTTAAAAGTAAATATGAAAATAGAAGGATTCAGTATTGGATTTTTAAATCAAATGAATAATTGGTAATTTTACTAAAAATAGAGGGATTTTTTTTTTGAGTTAATATGCAATTCATTTATTTATAATATTTTTAAATTTAAATAAAATAAAATATATATTTTTTAATTTAATCATCACAAATACGAAGTATTGTTATAAATTATGATTTTTTTATAATTAAAAAAAGAAAATCAAAACTAAAATTAGAAAATGATTTATGTGTAGTAACACAGGCTCTGAATACCCATTATTCCCTTCTCCCGTAACTCAAGATTGTAGAGTAAATCACCATCATTTTCTTGGATTAATATAGATATTTGATCAATTTAATTTACACGCACTTAAATTAGTTTTATAAATTTTAAAATTAATAAAAATATAAATTCTTAATAATACTAAAAAAACACAAACTCATTATTATCAAGACCTGGGGATATGTGTCGTAATGATAATTGCAAGAAAAAACAAAGAACGTTTTCACTGTAGTTTTGCCTGATGATGGCAATAATCATTAATTCCCAGTCCCGACAGGGGGAGGAGCGGCAGTCTAGCGTGGAACAGTGGTAACCATAGGTAGAAAAACTGTGCAGGTCTTTCTAATTGACTGCACTTGAATCAGTGCCAAATGTGAGCTTGCTAACTTCACTCCAATCACAACGCCAGCCGATCTAGTGAATAGTGAAGGACAACCATGCGCGGGCGTGATCATTACTCGTAACTATTAATTTCCAATAAAATATTTTTTTATATGAACACCTTTCATGCATGGTGATGGTGGCGCAAAGCTCTTACACAGAGTTGTGGAATATATAGCCTACCTTCTATAGCAATTTTTAATCCAAGAAAATAAGGCTTTTATTTCATATTTAACAGTTGAAAGGGAAGCTTTTATGTGTTTCAATTGCTATTAAATACTCCTTATGTCTTACTACTTAGTTGTTCATTATTAAATTTGAGAATATTTACCACTCTACTATTATTTATTACTTATGCATGTTTTTATTTTTAAAAAATATTTTTATTTTGAAAAAAAAGAGAAAACAATATCTTTTGAAATAAAATTGTAATATAATAAATGAAAAAGTCAAAAATTATATTTTTTAATATATTTAATTTAGAAATAGTGAATAAACATACAACATGTTTAGAAATATGATTGTTGTTGTTTTTTAAAATATATTTAACTAAAAATTATATTAATAATATTTTATTATTTTTTTAAAATTATTTTTAAAATTAGCACATCAAAATAATTTAAAAATATTAAAAATATATAAACTCAGAATAATTTTTTTAATTCTTTTTTAAAATACTTTTCTAACAAAATGGCAAAGGAATATAATAATTCACCTGTCGTTCCATCATCATTCAATCCTGCTAGCTAGTATCTGTCACGGATCACGATCATCATGAGCAAGATCTTGAAAATTCTCCAACTGCTAGGAGGTCACCTTTTGCTTGCGTTTCAGCACTTCTACTGTGGAGATTATTCTAGTGACTGTTGCAGTGACATGCATGGCTACTTCATTTCTTTTACGTATTGCAGAAAAGTAAGTAAAACTCTTCATGTTTATGAAATACAGATACATAAAATAAATATTATCTAAGCAAAGCATACATCAATTGATGAAAGAAAATGCTGGTTCTTGTGCTTGTGTGTACTGCTGTAACTTTACCATGTTTTACTTCTCCCTATTTTATTGAATGTTGTCAAGCTTTGGAGTGCAGACATTGATTTTGAAGAATTAACGATACCTCACGACGAGAAGACAATCTGAATGAAAGAGCCCCGGCCGCCGGGGTGTGCGGGGCAGTTGAAAGATAAAAAAGAGTTGAAATTAAGATTGTTTTTCTGATTGCGACTCGGATTTTTTTTTTTAAAATATTTTGTGAGAGTAAATTTAAAAATATATATTAAAGTATTTTTTATTTTTAATATCAACATATTAAAATTATTAAAAAATATATAAATTTAATTTTTTTAAAGAAAAAACATTTATGGAAAAAAAATCTAAAAACACCCTCGCAATCCTGGATATAACTATAAAAACATTGCTCGCTGTTTGAAGATAACTTGAACCTGGAACATCCTCGTGTTTTGCGCTCATGCTGGTTCCTGTGGATTACACATGTCTTAACCTTGTTTTGCAACATTTCATCTCAGAAAAATCTAGTAAATGAGGTGGCACACTTTAATAATCAAATGAGGCCTAATCAATTATTTCACACGTGTATTTTATAAGAATTTTCAATCTCACACGAGTTAATAATTTCTTATCTTTTTTCCTCCCATGTATGACACGTATATCACACACGTGCTTTTATATTTTCTAAAATATATAGATTAGGATCCATTTGGATTTTTTTCTAATTTCTTTTCTTTAATAAAATTTCTATTATTCTTTGCTCCCTTCATGCATTTTGTTCTTTTCTGACCAATCATGTTTTCTACTCAATAATGTTTCATAAACATAACATTAATTATTCACAGAGAAAACTAGAAACGAATGATTAAAATTACAGTTGTCGTAAATAAAAACATGATTAATCACATGCTGGGCTTGTGGATATGTGCAAGCAATGTTTTCATAATAAAATTTCTGCTCAATTAATGAGTTGTTTTCTCTCATCATGAGAACAATGCGAGTAGCAAGAGAGAAGTGTTTAGAGGGAGAACAGAGAAGAAAGAGGAACAAGAATTTTGGAAGAACTAGCTGTTCTTTAATCCTTACATCCTCTGTTTACTTGACAACACAAGGCATTTATAAACATGTCAACTTACCCTCTGACAATGGTTTAATGAAACAATAAAAATACCTAAAAAATTATGGTATCTTGTTGTGTCGATGGTGAAGAAGTGAGTGGTTGATAAATGTTTCTTGAGGTAGCATGTTGATTGGTAGTGATATCAAATGATGCGTTTAAAGGCATAGAGTGATTTTAACGTAATATAAATGATATTGAAGAAAAATACTATCGAAGTTATAACTGAGTGCTTCTAGTCAATTTCATCATTGTCAAAAGCAAGAGATTTAATATTTGAAACTGTCCAAGAGTTTAATTATTGACTCATCACTGAAATAAATTTAAAATAATAAAAACTAGAATGTCTAAAAACTCATTATTTATGTTTTCTAACTTGAAATTTAAAAATTCTTTTATTTCAACAAAAGACTTAATTTGCATGAAAAGAAACAAAAAAACTATGTAGAAGTCAGTACTCGCCCATTGGTCCCTCACTCTACCAGTCGCAACAGTGAAAAACTCAATTCAATCATGGAGTTTTCATGAATTCATCATTATCATTTCACGTCACTTGATTTCACTCTCAAATTATACGCATCTTACATTTTGTTTGTTGGTTTTTGCTGCAACTGGCCATGTGGGTTTAGAGTTCCAAGGAGTTTCTTCTCGTGATTTTTGAAATCTGTTTATTTTCATGTTTTAAAATATCTAGACAAAAATAATTTTTGTATTTTAAAGTAATTTTTTTTATATTTTTAAATTCTTAAAAATAAAAAAATATTATTTTAATACATCTCTAAATAAAAAATATTTTACTTAATATAAAAACAGCCTCGTACATCCGATGCATCTCAAGGAAATAAAATGCATCGAGATCTATACCTGAACTAATAAAGTAAATCAGCAACAGAGAACTTGATATATCTCCCTTTAAAAAATAAACCAAAATCTCCATAACCAATATATTAAAAAAAAAACAATTACCACAACCAAGAGAATTTAATATACCTTCCAAAGCTTCTATTTTATTTTATATAAGAAAATAAAATTTATCAAGATCAATCACTTGAACAAATATAAAAACAAAAAAATTAATATACTTTCCTTTTAAAAATAAACTAAAATCTTCAACCACATAATAAAACACACATATAATTCACATGCTTGAAAGAAGTCACCAAACAAGACGATAATGGATACTAATTAAATATTTAAAACTCAATGAATGGTTTATGAATATTTAAATTTTTTACTTGATGACTAATAAATTTAATATAAATATTAATAAATCTAATTCGCGGTATGAATATTTAAATTTTTTACTTGATGACTAATAAATTTAATATAAATATTAATAAATCTAATTCGCGGTATTCATTACTATTGGAGATAAGGGAGAAGCGGCATCCCTAATTTTTCACTATATATATTGTAACTTTCTAGTTTGTAGGATTAATGATTTACATCGGATAGGGTTGGAATAAGGCTTCAGGTTCACCAGAACAATATCTATACCATATCTAAACCTGATTTTTAACTTGGATAAAATTATCATCCCATCCCTATTGGTAATCGTCCAAAAAGTTTAATCCTCTAGTTATTGTGTTGGGAATAAAAATTATAAAAAGAAAGCATGCTATAGTTACCATTGTTGGGGAATCCGACCGGTGATGTACTGATATTTACTCATAGGAGGCCAAGCACACTGACACAATATTTAACGTGGTTCGACAAAACCGCCTACATCCACGGGAGAAGTCAATATATTTAGAGATAGAGAAAGAATACAAAACAAATACATGGAGGAGGAGGATTACACCCTCTCATACTCAACTCTCAACTCTCTTTGCTGCACTTGCAGCTGCTGCAATGGTAGCAAGGCTGCTGCCATTGCAGCTCTCTCTTCCTCTCTACTCTCTTCACATTCTCACAATTCTCTTCTCTCATTTTGCTCTCTAACACATGCCTCTATTTATAGGCATTCATGGAGGCTTTTCTTCAACAAAGGTGGCTGCCAACTCCAACTCTTCTTCAACAATGGTGTCTGCCAACCTTTGACATCTTGTATGAACGCACATGTTTGGTGCAATACCAAATGGTTGTTGCACATTAATGGCAACCAACCTAACAATCACCCCCTTTGCCATTCATGTAGGGCAACTGTCCTCTTTCTTCTTCATCACAAGCTTGCATCTTGCAGCTCTTCCAAGCTTTCTATTTTGAGAGCGTTTGTGGCCAAGTTTACATGTACTTACCAAACCTTTCAATCATCAGAGTAATCTAAGCACACCTTTTCTCACACAAAAGGATCACTATAACCAGATGGTTTGCCACATCACATCTGAATAGTGTTAACGCTTGTCTATGGAACAACATTCCCCTTCGAGCGTGCTCGGTCCGGAATGATTCATCAAACCTCACATCAAGGCTTACAACACCCCCTCAAACGGATATTTCAAGTGCGACAGTCATTATTTGAGTATCTCAATATGATCACAAGCTCACCACTCTTCCAAGAGTTTACTCATCCAGGAGTTGCGCCTGCCCTCTGTTTCACCCTAGAAACCACGCCTTACTTCTCCATGAGTCTCCTACTCTTAGTCTCAAGAGTCCAGGTAGCTTTCCACCTTTAACCATGGGGGCAGCCCATAAAAGGTTGATCCATATCTGTCTTCATACTCTGAGTATTACAATGCCATTACCGAGCCCACCACCTTGACAAGAGTCAACTTGTTCCCGGAACCTGCGCATGCCCTTCTGCTCCTTCATAGCAGCCGCGTCTTAATGCTCCACAAGTCATCCACTTATTGTCCAAGGCAAATGTCTTCTAGCTCATTGATCTTTAGCATGGGGGCAATATCCATGAAAGTCAATCTTGCATTTATCTCCATACTCATCATAGCCCTTTTATTGGCTATCCATCTGTCCACTCATACCTAGCCATCACATTGGCTCTGGGGCGTTCTGAACTGGGCTCCTTTTACGTCCCTCACACCTTCTCCTGACGTGTCTCCGCTCGTCGTCATGCGGCGGTCTAATTATAGGCTCATCTCATAGCCCTCACACCTTCTCTTTAAGGTGTCTTCACCTTTTATAGGCGGTCGCATCCTTCTTCAACTGAGATGCTTCAAAGTGGCTCCATAAATTCTCTACCACCATGTAGACTATGGGAGAGATCACTGCCACTAATTACATAGAAAGAGAAAGTTGCGGTATACTCCTCGCAATCCTCTACCTCAATTTCTATGTTTGGAGCTTCTACGCCTTTTCTGTTTAACAGCTCCACCCACACCAACTCCCTTTGGTGTCTTCGCCTTTCATCATAGGCGGTCGCCTTTTATCACAGGCGTTTGCACCCCCTCAATTAGGTGCTTCTACAACAGCTGATCCTTCCATCCTTGCATACATTGGAAAGGTCCTCGTTTGTTGCCTTTATCAAGAGCACAAGAGACTTCTTGTTGTACAACTTCTCATAGTCTCTGCTCTGAGCTTCATCTGGGAACTCTTCTACTTCTTGCACCTACTATCTCATTACAGTACCTCGTTGGATCCTCCGGGTACTCCTACACAATCTCCGTGTGTCCTTGTACATTTTCTGTTCTCAAGGTTTCTCCCTATTCTTTGCTTATGTTTGACAGCAGCTCATCCTGTCACAACATTTAACCAAGTCAAAATAGGGTGTCAATCTTTATCCTTTTGCTGTATTTCTCTTCCATTATCAGGGTCTTCATCAATTCTCCCCTCGAGAAATTACAGTCACCGAATCTAACTTTCTTGGAGAAATCATCACTCCATCAGATCCTTGATCATACAGAACCCAACTGTTCCTTTGTGCTGTCATCCTGCTAGTCTTCAACAGTTTCACAACAAACTGTCACATATACAAAAATAGTACCATATGGATAATCTTTCCACTAAGCAAGTTTCAGGAAAGATTGGAGGGGTCACAACGGTCCCGCTTAAAACCCAATCTCCTAGCCAGAACTTCTTAGGTCATATTTATCCATCGTACTGTCTTTTCGTATATACAACCATTTGCTAGCTTTGTCGCGGCTTTCCTTTACAAGTGATCTGGGGTATCCTTATTTTATACCTGATTTCTTAACATCTGGCGAGAATACCAGTGCTTAGATTCGTCAAGATTGGTCTTCATCAAATTTCACTCTCCACCTCAAATTGTCCACATGATCGGGTGTTTAGAGTGTCCCAATTTTACCTTCCCTTAAGGCAATTAAAATTCCCCACGTAATAGTTCATCGCATGTAATTGGGCAAACATGTGTGATTTCTTCTTCTTCAGCTCCATCGACCACCATGATGACCATCATATGCCTCCTGATCGGGCAATCTCTCTTTAATAATTCATCACTGCCATTTCTGATCTCAATCTCAACAATC